>CAJNRD030001118.1:7883797-7897170 GCA_905319865.3 Cotesia congregata
GGCAGACCGTACAAGGTGGTTATGACCCACCTGAAATGCCAGCCAATGCCATCACCTACGTGTCCACAGCTCCTAGAGAAGATTGTTACTGCGCTGTTTCCCCGATAGCCGGTATTCACCTACAAGTTGGAGCAGCTCAACCCTGAAGACATCCCAACTATCACGTTGGATGAGTTGATAGAGGCAGGCAATCGAGTAGGGAATAATAAGGCACCGGGATTGGACGGAATTCCTAATATTGTCCTGAAATCAATCCTTAGGGCAGCACCGACATTATTTCTGGACGTCTACGATACATGCCTGAAGAAAGGGACTTTTCCCCGGAAGTGGAAACAGCAACGGCTAGTGTTACTTCCAAAGGGAAGAAAGCCGCCGGAAGAACCATCATCCTACCGACCACTCTGCATGTTAGACACGGCGGCAAGATATTCGAACGCATAATTTATCAGAGAATAGAGGCTTTAGTCGATCCACTCCTGGCAAAGAACTAGTTTGGTTTCCGAAAAGGACGGTCAACTCTGGATGCGATTAAATTGGTTGTTGATACAGCCAAGGATGCAATTGCTGGAACGAGATGGAAGAGTGGAAAGAAAAAATACTGTTTGGTGGCTGCTTTGGACATCAAGAATGCCTTCAACTCCGCTAATTGGGACTGTGTTATGCGGGCTCTAGAGGAAAAAAGCGTATCAGGATACCTTCGCAGAATAGTAGCGAGCTACTTCATGAATAGGGTCCTGAAATATGACACCAAGACCTGTACGGAAGTGTACGAAATCTCCGGAGGAGTGCCACAGGGATCAGTCTTAGGTCCTCTGCTATGGAACATTATGTATGATGGCCTCCTGAGAATAGCATTGTTCACGGAGGACAAACTTGTAGCATATGCGGATGACGTAGTTGTCGTGATCGTCGCAAAGCACCTCGAAGAGATAGAACTGGCATTTGATATTACATTTAGACGAGTCAATTTGTGGATGGACATGATGAACTTGCAACTTGCCAAGCATAAAACCGAGGCAGTGCTTATCACCAGCAGAAAAACGGTAGAAACTATTAAGTTGAGAGTCGGAGAACAAGAAATAACATCACAACCATTTATTCGTTATCTGGGAGTGATGCTGGATGCACGACTCAACTTCGAGCAGCAGGTGGAACATGTCAGTGCCAAAGCGTTAGTAGTGAGGGCTAGTCTCGCACGGCTGATGCCTAACATCGGAGGCTCAATGCAGAGCAGGAGGCTATTATTGTCATCAGTAGTCACATCAGTGCTTACTTACGGAATATCCATTTGGGCTGATGCACTGGAAACTCAAGAATCATGGAGAAAAGCTGGACCAATATACCGACTAAGTGCCCTACGAGTAGCTAGTGCCTTCCGCACTATATCAGAAGAAGCAGTGTGCGTCATTGCTGGAACCCTACCTCTTAGAATTCTAGCAGAGGAAAGACGGGCCCTTTACCAACGAAAAAGGTCAACTGTACTGAGTCCTGAAGAACTTAGAATTGAAGAACGGCAGAATAGCATAGGCCGATGGCAATTACAATGGGATGCTGCAGAGAAGGGTAGGTGGACGCACCGTCTCATACCTCGGATCGATATTTGGCTTAACCGGAATCACGGTGAGGTCAATTACTATCTTATGTTGCAGATGTTGTCGGGACATGGGTGTTTCCGAGAGTATCTACCCCGCTTCAAGCACGATGACTCTTCAGTGTGCCCGACCTGCCAAGGAGTTGCTGAAGATGCGGAGCAGGTCTTCTTTGTATGTCCTCGTTTCGACCCACAGCGTTAAGAGCTGGAGAGGATCCTGAACCAGAGATTGCAAGCAGATTCACTAGTGGAAGCAATGTTGTCATCTGAAGCTGCCTGGAACGCTACCAACATGTTTGCAACAGAAGTCCTTAAAGGCTTGTGTTCCACCGAAAGAAGAAGAGCAAATAGCAGAAGATAGAAGGAAGGTAGTTAACACCTTAGCCACCAGAAGGAAGAGCAGTAGCTAGATCCTCCCCTCACGAAGTAATGCCTAACGGCGGTTTCCATGAGGGAATAGAGGAAAGAGGAAAGGGGTTTAGGGTTTAGTGGGTAGGGGCGTCAGCGTCAAGTTTTGGTATGACGCTGCGTCGAGTCGCCACATATCCGGGCCAACATCTATGCCTAGAATCCGTAAAAAGGATTCCCCCCCTAAAGGAAAAAAAAAAAAAAAGAAAAAAAAAAAAACACACACACACACACACACACACATAGATACATAGATACATACAGACGTACGGACATCATCGTGAAAATAGTCAGGAAAGCTTCCTAGGACCTCGAAACGTCGAGATCTGGTAAAAACTCGGTTTTCAAAAAACAAGGTAAAACCAATAACTTCCCGATTTTTGAAAATTTTCAATTTTCTTAGCGGGAAGTTGAAAAAGACAAAAATAGAGATACTGATAGTACAACGTTTAGAAGTGTAGACATCCTCTAATTTTAAAGAAGATTTCTAGCCCTCAATTATCACGTCTGAATAATCTTTCCTTGCAAAGGTAGGTGTGGCTTATGGTAGTATACTTCACGTACAAGTACTAGTAGTAATATTATGTTGCTATTTAGAGTACCATCCAATTATCTGTCAGTACACCCTAGAGAAGAAATAAAATTTTTCATCCTTTTATTTTTTGTCTTATTTCATACCAGCCAATTATTATATTTCAACTTGTTTTTTTTTCACCACGTTGTTCAGAATGCAGAACCTGTTTCCTGTTGAGAATATTTCTTGTGTGATTACTCTTCAAATTGTCAGATCAAGGTCACTAATATAGATTAATTTATACCACTTATAAAGTATATATATTACCATTTAAATATTCTCATTACAAAGTACATCTGGTTTTTGATAAATGGACCCAGTTTATTTTATTAATTTGTCATGATGATCATCTGAAAAATGAGACTATTATGAATTGCTAAATGTATGCTTGATATATGGATAAATATTTATTGTTGAAAATTTCATTTCGTTGCCAAATAGTTAAATGCGTATTACACGATCTATTTTAATAACAACGTTCTGGTTTTAGTTATCTCTACTACGTAGTTATAAGAAACATCTTTAATAATTTTTTAAATGATTTAGTTATCAAATTAATAGTTTAAATTATTTTATTCCGTTTATATCAATTATAATTAGCAGATTTAGCTTTATTTTTTTTTAGTCTACATTCTTATAAAATATATCATTGCATCGATACAATTTTTCATTGTACTTGCATAGTAAAATACTTATCACAAAAAATCCACAAACCGAAATACCCATTCTGAAAACATGTTTAAATACCTAGTTTAAAAATGTTTATATTATATTTTTTTATATCACTTCAGAAATACTAAAACATAAATTATAATCCACTTTTAATTTTTCATGAACATTCACAAGCAGAAAAAAAAATATTCTTTTTTCTCAATAAATAAATTCTATCTCTGGTGTATTTATGATTGCAAAATATAAAGTGGATGAATGAACGTATGAAAAAAAACTCTGCGCTGTAGAAAGTTAATTTTATCGATTTTTTAATTTTTTATCTATCCTATTTAATTCTATAGAAGATGCGATGCCGGTAGATAACTAAGTGTAGGAGTTTAGTTGGTATTGGGTATGGCGTTTAAGACGCATGTTTATACACCACTCGCCTACTTACTTAACT
This sequence comes from Cotesia congregata, assembly GCA_905319865.3. Lineage (NCBI taxonomy): Eukaryota > Metazoa > Arthropoda > Insecta > Hymenoptera > Braconidae > Cotesia > Cotesia congregata. The sequence goes on from CAJNRD030001118.1 coordinate 7,887,485, forward strand.
GTTAACTTATATACGTATTGTAATTTATATTACACATAGATAATAAGTAAGTGAGATATTATCTCTGATCAGGTTTCTTACACTTATACCTACGACCTATGCGTCATATTACACATACAAAAATTGCTTTTAGCATTTTAACTCGAAACATTATTCGAAATTAACCAGATGCAATGAATCTTCTTCTCAATTATGTACTTAGTCAACAAAATTTAGGCCAATATTTTTATAAATTTACTCTATAATTTTCTAAAAATAAAGGAATTTTGACAACAGTTAACTGATACAGCAGACTATTCTGCTATGGAGTTTGAAATGACAAACTAACCTTGACATTGTTCATGTGAGTTAACTTTATAATAATAAAATTATCATGTAATATTTGCGCAAGATATTAAACGTCAATTCACACCTAATTTAAATCATGTATTAATATTAAGTACAGTGGCTCATGAAGTTAATAGTTGATCTTTAATTTTTTACTTCTATACAACACATGTGCCAGCAATTACGGTCTCTAGATCTGTTGCGCAGTTGTCATTTGCTTATGTATAAACATATACATGTAATGTGAGGGTGGGAGATGAAAATAAACATATGCAATACAGAAAATCCAGTCATAGTCAGCCGTATGTCTACCTAGTACAAGTTTATAATCATTGCATCATCAAATTAAAGTCTGGAGTGGTGATTCATAAATACATCTCTTTTTTCCTTTTTATCATCACAATAAATAGGTAATCAAATCTGTAATATGAATGTGAAATACATTTAAACTGAAAGTGACAGAACACGTGACTTTTCGCTACTTATTTTGTCAGTCGAATTTCCCGCAGCGATTCTCGCGTAGCGCGCCACCTGTTATCTTTCAATGGAACTTAATCCTTGATACTGTATCGATAATTCATATATTGCAGAACTGTTTTTTAATCATTTGATATTTGAAAAAATTTCAGTGTAAAAAATGTATCTTGTTTTTAGCGAAATGTTGCGTAGTGAAATAATTTGAATATTTAAATAATAATTGTTTTTAACTGCTAAATTTCAGAGTTTCTTTTGGATCGAGTAAAGGCTCGATGGTCGAAACGTTAGTTTACGAAACTCCAGTCCAAGAAGAACCAGAGCTTAATAATTTTATTGAACATAACAGTCGGGTTTCGATTGGTCCAGTTCCAGATACTGAGTAAGTTTAAACTATTTTCGTTTAATTATCTCTTATTTCCATTAATGCACGTGCATAGTCGGTAATATTATTGACATATCAAATTCTTTTGAATTTAATTATAGTGAATAACATACGAATCATTTTATTTTAAATTTATTATTAAACACCGTATAATAATATTTTATTTTGCTCTGGGTATTAAAGCTGTTTGCTAGGTTTTATATTATTCATATTTAACCCGTTTTTATATTAACGCACTTTTAAAAAAGCGTGTACATATTTATAGAAGATATAAATGAGGGGAGAGTCAAATTGTTACGCATAAAACGATGAAAGCCCGGCATTTAAGCAATGTTTATGCATTCAAGACACGATCACTACGATTTATCAATAGAATCAAACGTGGTAATGATTGTAATTATGAGATTTAGGGTCTGATGACATGATTGTCAGAAAATGTGGGTAAATTGACTAAAAGTAAACATATTAACGAGACTACATATTAACTTTCATCTACATGTACATATATTTTTATTTAATTTTAGTTTCTTAAATATATAAATGCACTGCTCGCATATGATTGTCGTTAATTTATTTTTGTCCTTAAAGTTAAATTTATCATACAAGAAAATAAAAACAAAACAGCTACCTTAAAATTTTTAAAGGTATCATTTCTTCTCCAGTTGTTAATTTTGTGATGTTTAATTGAATTTCAATATTCAAAGAAATCATTTATTTATTATATAGTTATTATTTTTTAATTTTCTGTTCTATGGAGTAAGACACTTTAATTTTTATCTATTATCGGAAGTTTTTTCATTAATTAAATTAAATAACGATTTATATTTCTTGCCGATTCGGTCACCTTGAGATTATTCACAATTAATTAATAGCTAATTCAGCTATACAGCGTATCTCTAAAAACTACGACTATACGGCGTATAGTCAGAATAGTGATACCCATTCTCATTCTGACAATATTTTTCTTTCCTTGTAGATTGTAAAAAATTTTAAACTTAATGGGATTTCATAAGTTTACATAGCCTGGAAGATTTTAATAATAAATCAATGTCTTCTGAGTTTTGAAATAGCATATTTTATAAAAATTTGAAGCTTTTTTTAATAAATGTTTTTCAATTACAAAATTGAAACCATTAAAGTGTAATTGTATGTATTATTCCATTTTAACTCTAGAAAAATTCAAATTTTGATAAAATAATACAAGTTGATACAATTAATTGATTAATTTTCTAGATCAATACAAGACTTAAATTTTTGGGTCCACACCGATAAAAGACAAAAAATTTCAAAATCGAGACAAGATTGTACTAACTTTACTTGACTCTGCTCAAGTAAAGCTCTAAAAAACAATAATTTTCTTGGTTAATTAACGAACATTACTAATTAAATTCAAGAAAATGAAAACAAAACGAATAAATAAATAAATACATAAATATAATTCAATACTTTACCAGTCTTTTCTTTTTTATTATACAATCGTGGGTATTAATTTAAGTATGTTTTTAAATTTACTAGAAAATAGCCGTTTGTAAACTGGAACGTTTGTAAACTAAAAATTTTTAAAACTGATAATGATAATGATGCTGTTTATAAAATGAGACGATCATTAAGAAAGACAATATTAAATAATGATTTTTACAATAGTAAAAATGATGCAAAATATAAAAAATGTACCAACCTTATAATGTTATAAAGTAAAATTCAACCAACCAAAAAAAAGATAAACATTAAAAAACTCAATATATAGTATTTTATAAACGGCATCATTATCAGTTTTAAAAATGTTTAATTTACAAACGTTCCCGTTTACAAACGGCTATTTTCTAGTAAATTTAAAAACATACTTCAATTAATGTCCACGATTGTACTTCCTGCCATGGACAAAAATTATGATACTCTTAATTTCATTAGATTATTCAAGTATCGGATGAGTATACACAATGGATTTCATTTCAAGATTTTTAATAAATTTCTTTTTTTTTTAACTCTTCAATGGGTCATTTAAAAAAAAAAATTATCAATCTAAACCGCACTTATCGAGATGTTTATAAACGCATAGTGACACTATAACCCTTGTTGTACAATTGACAGTTAAAAATAAATATTAAATCTCACTAGGTAATCCTGTTGCAGCACCTATTTTTTTTTCCGTGTAATCATTTATTCGAACAGAGAATGTCTATTTTCAATTTGATTTTTTTTTTTTCAACATTTCTTACCATTTCAACATCATTTCTGGCGTAATGTAAGCTTGAGGTATTATATAAAAAAAAAAAAATTAAAGATATATAAAAGAAAAAAATTAGAAAAACGGTAGACCCTGAAGGCCATCCGTACAACTTTCCGCTAATTTCATATATACCTAGATGCTTAAAATTGCACTAATGATGTTTTTGAGCTCTCCGAGCTAAAAAATACAATTAATGTGTTATTTTGAGCTTTCTGAGATTGAAGGGATAGCTTTTCTATGCTTTTGAGCTCTTCGAGCTCAAAAGTCTGATAGAAGTTTGATAAAACTCAATTTTTCAAATTTTCAAACCGCAATAACTTTTGGATGAATGAACCGATTTTTACGCGGTTGGCAGCATTCGACGCAATTTTTAAGCCTCATGAAGAATCTGTAAGTTTTATTTGATTGAACCAGGAATTTCGGAGTAATTCCGAAAAAACACTTTTTTTTGTTTTCTATCGTCAACGATAACTCACGAACGAATGGACCGATTTCGACCGGTGGCGATCAACGTGGTTTTTTGATGTTAAGAGCTTATTAGTTTTTGGAATCGATCGGTTAATAAGCCGTTTGAAAGTTATTCCGAAAAATGTCGGAGTTATGTTAAAAAAATCCTTGTATCCAAATCTTTCGTCGAGGATATCTCTCGAACCAATCATCCGATTTTTACGTTCTTGGCGGCGATCGACGCGGTTTTTCAACGCCGATTAAGAACGCCGTTTGGTAGGTTCCGATCGGTTTAGCCGTTCAAAAGTTATAAGCGATTCACATACTTACACACACACACACACACACACACACACACACACACACACACACACACACATTGCGGGAATAGTCAGGGAAGCTTCCTAGGACCTCAAAACGTCGAGATCTGATGAAAACTCGATTTTTGCAAATCGGGGTGAAAACAATATCTTCCCGATTTTTGAAAATCTTCGACTTTCTTAGCGGGAAGTTAAAAATTTGAATTGTCTTAGTGTCTGTTTTACTTTGCCTTTACATAATATTTCAACCCATTTTACTACAAAAAATTATCAATAAGTTAAAAATTTTCTTTAAATTCTATTATGGAAAACGTCGATAGAAAGTAGAACAGTAAAATAAATTACATAAATTAAAAATGTGCAGTAGCCTCGACTTATTAAAAAAAGACTTGGCAAATATGGTTTACAAACCCCAAGGCTTTATATGCTGCTGTGTAATACCAAATAAGATATGAGCTAAAAAAATTCCTACCAAGTCGTTCATCTATCACAAATGTTATAATTAGATCCATATTAAAAATTCTCAAAGCCTGTAAGGTAAAAGCCCCAATAGATGATCACGTACCAGTATATGATCACTCCATGTATTTGTATATCTATATTCACAAATAGAGGTATACAAATACATGGAGTGATCATATACTGGTACATGATCATCTATTGGGGCTTTTACCTTATGTGGATTTCGTTCCACTCGTTATTATTATTATTGATATTTTAATCAAAGTACTTAAAATAAAAAAAATGAAATCATTAAGGAATCATTATTATTATTACTCGTTGTTTATTTCTGTTGATTGATGAATCAATTGAGTATTTATAGAATTAGAAACAACAGAAAAAATATGAAAATGTATTCGCGCTATAAATTATCTACAGCTGAATAATTTAAAAATGAAAATGCTATAATTTGCTTGATGAGTACGTATAAATATAAATATACTTTCTTTTCTCCGCCTTATTTTAGTATCGCCGTTTACTATTTGTTGCCAAATTTCTTTTTAAATATTTTTAGTTTCTCACATAATTTATACTTGAATAATTTAAATCTTTAAGCTATTTTTTCACCCATATAATATAACGTCATGATCAAAATAATTGTAAATTATAATTTGTTTTCATCAATAATAAGTGGATGCTCATTGTAATTTCTATCGAAACCAGTATGTTTAGCAATATCTTACAAAGCAGTTACTGAATAAGTCAATTAATATTATTCCGATGAATTAGATATCTTATGGTTGTTACAAATGGATAACTTCACTTTTTCAAAGTTTGCAAATAAGTAAACATAGTCACCTAAACTTTTAGGATGATCTTCATCTACAAATATGCCTTGTTTTTTGTTACTAGAAACCTGCAGTCACATAGTAACTGTCGAGAATTACAAATTATGAATGAGAATTTTGGCTTAATGATTTTTCTATATTTTTAATCATAACATAGATAGTTCAGGTACTTTTGAAATACATTAAAAAAATAATATTACTATGGCTGGATCAGTATTCAATAATTTAATCGAAAATATGACGGAACAAACTTATAGAACCAACAAACTATAGTCAAAACCGCTCTAAACAATTGACCACCACCATATAATATTTAACAATCCCCGTGTAAAAAATGAAATTGTTCCAAAAATATCTCAAGTGTGGACATCAAAACGTGATACAATAAAGGACATTTTTAGGATAATTTTGGGACATTTTATAAATAATCGAGAATTATAAAATCGTGCATTTTAGACACTTTTTCATAAATTTTTAGTATTTTTAAATATTTTTTTAGACATTTTAGGAAAAATTTTTAGACAATTTTAGTCCATTTCAAAGAATTTAGTAAAAATTATCTCCTCAGAATCATATTTTGAAGCAACTTTTGGACATTTTTAGAACAATTTTTAAAATGATTTGATTTGCTTTTGCACAGCTGAATTAATTGTCCGAAAATTGATACTTAAAACATGTTCTGGACATTTTTAGAACAATTTTGAGATATTTTTTAGATAATTTTGGAAAATTTTAAGGACAATCTTAGGAAAGATGATTTATTTTTGCACAGCTTTTTTATCTCTAGCAAAATTAATAGTAGAAGCATCTTTTGATCATTTTTAGCTGGTTCATTTGTCCCAAAATGAATTTTTAACATTTATTCTGATAGCATAACCTTTTATCTAAAAAATTCGCATTTTCTAAAAGTAATAATATAAACATTTTATATTTCAACAAATAATTCGAGTGATTTTTAAATACTTTTATATATTAATAGTTATTGTTTGAAGGTTTTCACTAAATTTATTGAAAAGATCGGTCAGAAAATTTTCATTAAATCATAATTCCATGACAAAAAAAGAAATAAAACATTTTTACATTAAGATACTTTCGTCTTGTTAAGTTATTTCTCAGATAAAAGACTCCTCAGTGCAACTTCTACAAGTTCAACTGTTGCACACTGTCTTATTAGTTCAGATGAAAACAAATACTGTAATATATGTTGGTACTAACACCAGAGTAATTGACGGCGATACTGTGGTCTCTCCATACAGTCTCTTATCACTCGATAATTTAATTCTTTATTGATTTAAGTAATTACTAAAATTAAAATAACTATGATAAAAAAATAAACAATTATTGACTAGAGTAAAAATAAAAATTGGGAAAAATTTTTTATATTATTTATTAATAAATTACTATTAAAAGAAAACAAACCCATAAATAAAATACAGAAATAATTTTATAAAAATAATATTTGAAATAAAAATCTTGTAAAATACGCATGCGTTGATGTGTTAAACACGTTCGGGTTTATTCGTTTGTTTCCGAGCGAATGGAAACGAATGATCGGAACATGAACGCAGGCGTGGTAGTGACGCGAGGAGTTGCCGTGGAATTTACCGACAGAAGATTTTCAGTCGTGCTGGGCCTGTTTTCGGCTTGACATTAAATTTAAAAAATTAAAATTAAGATAATTATATACTAAGAATCACCAAAATATTTTGTCTAAGTCCGTGCGGATTTGAAACGACATAAATTTACTGAAAAATTGATTTTATTTTGCCACAGTGAAAATTTAACATAATCAATAACTAATTATTATAAAAATTATTTTTTTTTAATTGAATGCCCTCGACAAATTTTGTGCATATTTCTTATTTATTATATCGATACAATATTATCGTTATTTTTTAGCTCAAGGGAGTCGATAATTGAGCAACAAACAAAAACTTTTTAATTTAAACTGACAATGCCGGTTCATGTACATTATATATAATTTGTGACAAAACTCGTTTTGTGTGAGAATAAGATAACACTGATATTTTATCAAATAAAGATATTGTAGTGTCATAAAACTTTTTTTTTACAAAAAAAAAATTGGAGTTATTTGAATACAGCAGGTAAAATCTTTATTATAACAATTAATTATAAATTTTTATATTTAAAAAATGAAAAATTATCTTTTAAAATTCTTGCTCTAAAAAAATTCAAAAAATATTGTTTTTTAAATAAAATTACAGAATAATTGATTGAAAATCAACAATAAATTGAAAATATTATTCAGGAAGATTATAACCCTCATTTTAGTACCTGCACTCACTTTTAATCTTTCTGGTTTCTCTACTCTTACAATTCTCCCCTTTCTCTGCTTCTCTCACGGCATTCCATGATGCCAAAAAAACGACAAAACTAAATCAAAGGTCACTAGTGATCTAACATTTAATTTATAATTTAACCAGTTAAGTTGAAAATTAAACAACAAAAAAACGCGGGAATTGAACTAAAATATAATCTCAAATAAGTGAAAGTTGTTTTTTTTTTCTTAAGTAAGTTGATTGTCTGAGTACTAAAACGAAACAATTAGTCAGGTACTTAAATTTTAAATGAGTGGATGTTATACGATTTCACTTTCCATTTTCCTCCTGATTAATATCTTACATTAGTCGCTTATCGTGAAACAATAGATGCGTACAGTATAGTAATAATGTATGTAGCTTAATGGTAGGCAGACATTAGTTGATATGAAGTCTCCAATAAAAGAGACAATTTGTTAAAATTGCGGAAAGGATGAATAGAGCATGAAGATGAGAATTGTTGTAGGTCTGGAGATTGTATAACTATACTGGATATCACGCCGGTTTCCCTGGGTTTCTATGGTTACCCGCCATCTTGACACACGTTATTATAGTATCCTCCCATTTCGACGATCTTTCCGTGTCCGATACAATCGATAAACAAGGTGTTACTATTCTGTACTCATCACCTTTCAAAACTAAGATTATTATTTCATATTTTTTTAATGTAATTATTCGTTTTACGTTTGTATTTCACCTTCACAATTCGTAATTGTATGAGTAACAAGTATGTGAAGAGAGACTTTGTTTAATCGGATATGAATAAAACAATTAAATTGTCTCAGGAAATAGCTTCTATGTAATCACACATACTTCCATTTCGTTCGATGACAATTTTTTTCAAAAGCTGTATATGACATGCAATCATTTTTTATCTTTGTCACTTTAAATATAAGGGTGACTTTGATTGTGGAATTTAAAAATAAGAGCTCTTTGCTTAGATTTCAGGTCCATAAATATAATTTCACAATGGGAGTTCCGTCACTTTTATTACATAGTTATTACTTAAATTTAATTAATTATTATTTGTAGTTTATGCCTCTCTTAACTTACAGAGTACACCGACATAATAATATAAATTGTTTAGAAGTCCGGTGAATATAGTTGGCAAGGCTTTTAAACTAGGATCGTTTATTGGTTTATATCTATATATATATATATATATATATATATAATGAAAATGGTCTTCGTTTGAGGCTCAATCACGCCTAAACCACTGATCGTATCGACATGAAACTACCACCATTCAATGCGAAATTTTTCCTAGATTGTTTATCGCTATCTATTTTTTGAATTCCAACATTCCTTCATTTTTTTATTGCTGTTTTACTTTTATGAACATTTATCCCGCTAATAAAAACAAAAGATAAGCATTTTCTCTTGATTCTTTTGTTTTCTGGATTTCAACAGAGTATATTAAACGGACTATGGTTTTTTACATTCAGCTAAGAATCTACTCACGGTAGTGGAGAATGACTGGACCAATTGGGCTTTTTTTTTTATCTTCAGAATTGTCAGGAGAAAGTTTCGTATGTAAGAAAATTTGAAAAAAGTCCGATAAAAAGTTAAAAATTTCGATGATAATCGAAGAATTCCCATCTATATAGTCACTCACCACGAAATCTCGGGAACCATAAGACTTAGAAACGTGAAACTTGGTAGGAATATTACTTTTGCTATGTAGAGGTCAGCTATGAATAGATTTTAAGAAATTCATCTCCCAAAGGGGATAGCGGGGCCGTTAACAATGAACAATTCCCGTTTTTAAACTATAGCTTCTATAGACTTCAAATTTGGTAGGAATCTTCTGTAAGAGGTGTAGAAATAGGCTATGAACAAATTTTACGATAGCTCACCCCACAGGGGGTTGCGGGG
>CAJNRD030001118.1:7911168-7921168 GCA_905319865.3 Cotesia congregata
AGAAAATGATAAAAAAAAAGTTTTTACAGTATTATTTTTTTATTTTAATTTTGATGTAGAGCTAACGCAAGTTTAGATCGTTTGACTCTTTATTTAGACCTAACTTTTACTAATTATAGAAATAAAGTGAAAATAGAATTGGAACTTCTTTCAAACTGAATAGCCTACAGCTTTATCAGTTTGAATTCAGTTTCATTTTTATACCTTAGCAGGCTGTTCAGCTTGAATTCAGTTTCAGTACAATACCTTGGAAGGCTGTTCAGTCTGAATATAGTCTGAAATGTTTACGTCATTTTAAAGCTGCAGTGTGATTAGGTTGAAACCAGTTTCAATTTAATACTGCTAGCAGGCTGAGCAGTTTGAAATTATTAACTTTAGCAGGCTGAACAGTTTGATGTAAGGCTCTGTTCAGTGCAGTAAGTTTGATAAAAGGTCCAATTCAGTGCAGTCAGCTTAAATTAAGGTTTAATTCCGCTTTAGCAGTTCGAAATAATGCTGAAACTTTTTGACTCGGGTAGAATACATTTTTTCTTTCTATAATCTGAAATTTTGTTTTGATATAATTAAACATTCGTCATAAAGTAAAACAATTTTAAAAATTAGTCTTACAAAAGAAAAACTATTTTTTTTCATTCAGTAATATATATTTAAATAAAAACATATTTCATCATGTACTGCTGTATATAAAGGTAACAACTCGGCGCCACGCTGGCGAGATCGATGAACTCTAGTCTGTTTGCCGCGACCTACCTTTGTTTCTAGTGTTCTTTTAATATTAATCAGAAAAATCATTAGAAATAAAATTCCTTCATAAGTCTAGATGAATAATGATGATGATAATGATTACTAGGATTTATTGATAGATAATAAAAATAACAATAAGCAAAGCACTATTTTATTATATTATTTTATTTCAGTGAAGGCAGGGAAAAAGTACGTGTTGCATTTCTGGGTCCGCAACCTCATCCTGCAACGCCTGGTGTCCTTCTCCTCGAGCCCTTTATACCTACGACAGGTAACTTTTCAGAAATAATGTCCTCCGGCACTGCGGAACTCCTTACCACTCATACAGAGCATACGTCTCCAGCGTATCATGCTCAAATCAGGTAAATTTATGTTATTTCTAAACTTTTATCTAAAAAGTGATCAGCTCACTGAATTTCTATTTCCTTTGGCGTTAGAAAAAAAAAATCATTAAAAAAAAAAAAGATCTTCGAAATTTTGTTCATGTTTTAAAATATGCGATCTTATTATCAATTTTTATCTTAAATACTTGTTGTTTTTGATTCAAGATATATTGTATCCTATCGCTCGTTGTTGCGGTTAATAAGTACCTACTAAACTTGAGGATCAAAACTGCTTCAATTATAAAAAGAACGTTGAATGTACATAAAAAAAAAAAAAAACAATCTAAGTATCAATACTAAAAAAGTAAGTTTTAAATAACTGATAAAAAATTTATTTGTGTTGAAAAATTCAAATAGTTACTACTTTTGCAATGTGTTGAAGCCTTTCAATATATTTCAATAAAAATAAAAGTAACAAATTAAGTTTTGTCAATCCCATCTTCGGGTTTTTTTTTTTATTTCATTAAGTTTGTTTTACCATTTAAAATTTTTTGACTTTATATTTTTAAACCTGTAATTTCTTTTCAAAGGACCTATATATAAACTTTGTACGAAAATTTTTCTATGCATTTGTAAAAAAAAATTAGAAAAACGGTTGACCCTGAAGGCCATCCCTGCAACTTCCCGCTAGTTTCATACCTGGGCGCTTAAAATTTCACTTATGACGTTTTTGAGCCCTTTGAGCTCAAAGAGATCGCTTTTCTCAGCATTTGAGATCTTCGAGCTCAAAAGTCTGATAGAAGTTTCATAGAACACTATTTTTGGAATTTTCAAACCGCAATAACTTTTAATGAATCAACCGATTTTCACGCGGTTGGCGGCATTCGACGCAGTTTTATTAGCCTCATGAAGAATTTTCAAGTTTGATTTGATCGAACTAGAAATTTCGGAGTAATTCTGAAAAAACACTTTTTTCGGTTTTCTTTCGTTCACGATATCTCTTGAACGAATCAACCGATTTTTAACGGCTTGGTGGCAATCGACGTGGTTTTTTGTTGTTTAGAGCTGATTAGTTTTTGGAATCGATCGGTGCAGCCGTTTAAAAGTTATCAAAAAAAAACCACATTTGAAAAAATTTTTTTTCTTAGTTTTTTTAAGATTCCTTAAAATCTACTGTTCCGAATCGGTCCAAATTATATTCGAAATCTAAGTTTGGTCAATCCCTTTCAAATGGCGCCAACCGCGATAAAATCGGATAAGCCGTTCAAAAGTTATAAGCGGTTCACATATTTTCACACACACACACACACACACACAAACACACACACACACCATCGCGGGAATAGTCAGGGAAGCTTCCTAGGTGCCGCTCGGTGCGAGTGAGCGATAGAGACTTTTTTAAATTCCGCTATGACCGAATGTCGCTGCTGTCTCATTTAATTAACTCGGTAGTGTTACGGTCACAACGCAACGGAAATCTTTATTTTTTTAAATAGAGATTTTGTTTTTTTTTTTTTTTTTTTTTTTTTTTTTTTTTTCAATTTAAGAGAAATTAATAATTTTATTTTAAGCTGAAAAGGATTCCTTCTGAGTTTTTTTATTTCAGAATTTAGTTATAACAACTGAAGATCATATTCTTTTAAATAATGTAATCATAGTTATAGATCGACGATACAATGATTTAAATCCAAAAATTCCGAAACCTAGAAAATACATTTTTTAATCAGGCCAAACGGTTTTCTTGAAAATAATTATCTCGGTTCATAATTATTTATCGCTAATCTAGTTAGGTTTTGTTTGTATCAATAAATCGATTTCGTTTCAAAATATAATATATAAATAAATATATTTGATGTTTAGTCCCCTATACACTACACGTTTTAATACGACAATTATAGTTTCATTTCATCAGACCCCATGGCCTCTAATTAACCGGAAATGACGTGATCCCTTTCTGCACATCCTTTAAAAAAAATAACATTTCTTATTTTCTTCGTACCTTTTCATTTTATTACCGGATGATATATAAATTTATCTATCTTCATACCAAGTAATTACATCCTGTTAAATATATTCAATTATATAACACATACATCAGTATTATACACAATCCAATACATTTTAAAAACTGAATACAAAATAATAATAAGTATTACGGTAACATTATATTATATTAATCTTATTGAGTTTAATTGTTAGCGATAGCTTATCTCCAATGAGAGTATTTGCCTCACGACATAATAAAAAGCCCTATCAGCAATTAGCAGTTAAGTTGATAGTAGAAGAGTTTTCATCAGTAGTTCATAAAGCATAAAGCAAAAATGAGAGATTAAATAACTGGAAACGAAAAAAAAAAAAAAATAAGCAAACGAAAAGCAATACTTGTAATAATTAAATTTCTTGCTAATTTGCCAACCAATTTACAGCCATCAAAACTGTTAAATTGGATTCCAGATAATATTTCCTTCCGTCTTTATTCTTCTCGGAAATTAAAAGACCATCCTATCCCCGGGGTAACAAGACTCTTTATTTTATTTTTAAAACTATTGCTACAGAATGGAATTAATAGACGTGGCACAGTTGGAGATGAATAATGTGCCAAGTGAATCGGATTTGAAACCGTATCACTTATTAACTACTTATCACACATCTTACAAACGCTCTATCAATGTCATGCAACTTAAGCATTTATATGAAAAATAAATCCACAACAATCATCATTAATCATTTTTCCGAGATTTGAACTTAAGTTCTGTTTATAATTAATAATTCATTCAATCAAATGGATTATAATCATATATCTTGATAAGTTTAGAAATTCTGGACTCGTACCCAATTTTAAGGGAAAAACAATCTTACAACTGATTTTCTTCCATAACATTTTCATTTTTTTTTAAATTGAAAAAATTAAATCCTGGTTTTCATCGCTAAATCTAAGATTAAGTTCAGAGATGTAAATTTAGTTTATCTAATATCTACAATGTGATATTCTTAATTTTGACTTAAGGATTTTTTAAATTGAACATAAATATTATTTATACAGTCGGACCTCGTTATGTTTAACAAGTTGAGTTGTATACAAGGAAATAAATGAATAAGACTTTTCTTCTTTGTTTATTGAAGAATCTGTTCCAAATGCTTTCCACAATCAGTTTTACAATGAGTGATAATTGTTTTTTTGTAATAAATGTTATAAATATAACATTTATTATGTTATGAATATAACTCGAAGAGCTCAAAAACGTCAGAAATGCAATTTTAAGCGCCTAGGTATGGAATTAGCGGGAAGTTGCAGGGATGGCCTTCAGGGTCAACCGTTTTCCTAATTTTTTTTTAAATTTTATTTACGAATTCCAGTGAAAAAAGTTTCTGATATGGTTATGTATGGTCTGATCTGTTCAATTATGACCATATCAGGCTATATATGATAGTAAAAAGATAATTTATCAGAATTTTTTATTCTTTCTAGAGATGTGTACGTCAATTAAAATTTCATATTAAACAACAATTCGTTAAGTAATTGATTCAATTTGAAACCAATACCAGATAAGCTTCTTGTGAGAATAAAAAAATTAATTTCATTTAAAAAATTAACACCTCAAATTTAACTCTCTTATGTGAAGACGATTCAGCGATCATGCACCCCTTTGTCGGAGATTTTAAACCCTACCTTTGGTCAAAAAATTATATATAGGCATTTATGACCATATTATATTGTCATACACTGATAAAAAATTTAACTTTCTAAAGAAATCTACCTGATAAATTAAAATAGCTATTAGTTTTTTTTTCTACAATCTAATATTATTTGATTGAATATCGAAAAATCACAAGTATATTGTGTAACTTTCTTGTTGAAAAAACAGGTTTCTAGTTTTGGGAAAAGAAAATTTTGGATGAAAATTTGCAAGTTGTCTATCTGAAAGTGTTTTTTTTCTAAATCAAGAAAACTTTTTGATTAGAAGAAAACTACTGTGAGAAAAATTTCGATTTCTTCAGCTAAGAAATATAATTGTTGACTATATTCAACAAATTAATTTCAAAAGAAATTTTTTTTCTCAGTGAAGGATTTTTCAGACATGTATAAATTTAGTTGAGTAGTGCTATGTAAAATCTGAAAATTTTCGCGCATTCTTCCGTGTAAATACCATATCTACCATGGAAAATTTCACTCCCTTGGTGCTAGTTTACCTGGTCTGAAACAGTTTTCAAAGAACCCGATTAATCACTTCCAAGTAATCCTTTCTGTCAATAATCAGCCCAGAAACCTCAGAGGAGCTTAATGCAAACATTGTCGGTATCTGCGCAACACATGTAAATGAGAGTCTTCACTTTTCTTCTTATCTATATTTACATGGTATGTGATTCGTAGCGTGTCAGGCTAGATGTAGCATGGGACAATTGTGCCAGAAGGGATTAGCTATGAGTTGTATTTGCAGTATTTATATCACCCATCACAACCACCAAGTTGACTCTATATAACTAGTTCACTCAACTTGATCACCCAGATGGCTACCTTACAGAGTAATCGGCTACCTTCTAGCCAATGTTAACGAGGACGTCTACGTCTACGATGACACTAAATGCAAGATGGGTATCACTGTATCTATACATCTATGCTGTATAATATTATGTATATATGAGTGTACAAAGAAGAAGGGAGAGGATGGAAGATCGATATAGCGTGGGTGGGATGTGCAGAGGCGCTGATGTTTGCCACTAGCAGTAGTGGTACCCGCTGCACTGGTGAACATTGCATCGGATCTGTTACTGTTTCAACCATTAGTTTTTTCATTGCTATGACCTTGGTGACGTTTCCCCTCATCACTATTTATTTATTAGATAACCCGTAACATCTGGTTATCCTGTAAAGTTAGAGATCGAATTAAAAATTGAACAGTATATAAATAATAAATAAATTTGGGAGTGTTTCTACTTTAGATTTGGATATTAAACATCTATTTGAATAATTTTTGTGTGACGTAATTTTCATTTGATACAAAATTTTAACAAAGAGCAACGACTTTGAGTGTAATGTACTAGTGCACTGTGTAGTATTTGTTCACCATTAACGTTGGCATCTAACTCTTGTGCCAAAGATAGTTTGCCAAAGAGAATATAATTTAAAAGACCGTGACCTGCCTCAGCTAATTCAATTCCTTCCCTTAAACGTTACATTCGTATTTTATTTATTTTGAAATTTAGATTAATTGCAAAAACAAAAAATTGAAGGTATAATTTACACGAATCATAAATCATAAAAATTATTTTTTTTTTCTTTATTTATATCATTGTGTTTTTCATCGACATAACCGGTAATTTATGAATGCGCATGTGTGAATGGTAGTGCGTGACATCGAGTTACCCGCTGGCCCACATCTATCCCCCATCTGGAATGTGTGACCCATAGAAAAGTCGTCCCCCAGTCTCAGGGGTTACACTCACGTGGAGAGATGAAATTTTGTTTTATTTTATTATTATTATTATTTTCCAGTACTGGCAAATGTCACGCAATGTTATTTTAGCGACATCACAATACGACTCACATTTTTATTGCTAACGTGAATTATCACTTTAATAAATGTTAATCACTTCGGCCTTGGATTATTCCATTTGTAAATCAACTGTCGCATTGTTTTTTTGTGAAAAATAAAAATTAACGCTGGTTGTTAGTTGTCGATTGTTAATAAAATTTAACGTGTTACTGTTGAACGCGTGTCTATAATTAACGTTTATTACTATTGATTTAACGTGTTCTTTCAGCTAATTTGTCCCATTCTGAAACAGTAAACTGTAGTTTATTATAAACTTTATTTATATTTCTATAAATAATTTATTATCAATAATAATAAAGATAACGTGATATGTTAATCTTCTCACAGTTAATGAAGCTAGAGATTTATTTTAACTGAAGCATCATTTTATTGCATAAGAAATAAATCAATAAAGCTGGAGTGCTCTGTGTGCGTGTCAGCTGCGATAAAAATTTTCAATTCATAAAATTATAATATTGTTCATTTGATATTTTGTTGTTCGGTAAGCGGTTGTTAAAATCTGTAATTTATTGAGTTATCCAGCGAATTTCATTATTTTTTAAGTGGGAAAGCTGAAGCTTGTATTCACTGAAACGGTAAATAGGTCAGGGACTTCAGAAAATAGAGCACTAGGACAGAAAGTGTCGATAATATCTTATTTAATATAAGCTTCGTTTAGCTCTCTATAATGAAGTATTTTAACGATAATTAATTTCAATGATTTTAAAAATGACATAAATTAGAAACTTTTAGTTTTTTTTTAATAAATAACGGATCCATTTTTGTTTTTCAATTAAAGTATATAATTATTTGATCGAATTCTAAAATAAAAAAATCGGATCTAGTTTTTCAAAGCTCAGACACACGTTAAGAAAAAAATTTTTTCGAATTGAAATTGAATTCGTAAATTTCTTATTTTCAATATTTATTCCCTATTTTTTGGTTAGAATTGCTTGGAACAAGCAAAAAATTTTCTAAATGAATGAAAACATTCTTAAATTTATTATAGTTTTAGTTTCAATCAGAAAACTGTCATTAGATGCTGTTTCTTTTATTGTAGTGAAACAGATTTTATTTACTGTAAATTAATTTCACAATAATAGATATCCGTATAAAGAAAATTTGTCTCTGAGAAACCCCGCAGGTATCTCGCATCAAAAACCTTCCACTCATCAGACTGAAAGGAACTTAGAGCGGAAGCTTGACGGAACGTTTCTAAGTGGTGGAGAGCATGTAACAGGGTCGTAAAAGTTCTGCAAAAAATGCAGGCTTGAATTAAAATTTCTGAATTGAGTTTAGTTAAGTAATGTTACAGATTCTTAAAAAAGCCGCTAAAATTCTTGAAAAATCCGTTTGTATGAGTGGTAGAGTATCTAAGTAAAACATTCAACTATCTAATTTGATGCTTCGTTCATTTGACATACTAACTTTTTACACGGCGCATAGACACAAGTCTCCCTTTTTATTTTTTACTTCACTCCGGAAATCATGATCATACTATAATAACGAACATTAATTTTATGAATGAGATTAAGTCATAGAAGTTGTCTTGCGGGATATAACAATAATGAACTAAAACACTAGTGAATTTTTTGATGTCTAATTCCTGTGCGGTTTCGCGGTAATAATAATTGCTTGCATTTAAGAAAATCTTATTTACATTACGTAATTTTTTAATTTAAATATTTGAGTATACTATATTGAATTACAAAAATATGACTTATATTGCTGTTATATGAATTCAATATGTAATCGCAAAATTATTTTTAAATCGCAATTTATTTGTAAGCTATTTGACTTACAAGCGTAAACGATTCATAAGTCTTAATGTTGACTGCTTTTAACCATAATAATATATAAACTTTTTCTAAATAAGTTAAAGCAACTATAATTTTCGTCAAATAGTCATAAATATATCAATTGTCGAAATAAGGCAAAAAAATTTTTTCGATCGTAAAGCACTCTCTGATGCTTTGCATCATGAGTCGTGTAATACAAAGAAAAAAAATTTAGTTTCTAACCTCGCCGGGATTCGAACCCCGTATTACTAATCACCTCTATCGTTATTTCAACTCTGCGCCATCTAATAAGCCAATAATACTCACAAATAAATGTTTTACTTTTTATAAATGTATTTTCACTTAACCATTATTTTTATTCTTGAATGATTGTAATTATAATTACTATATTCATAAAATTTTCAGGATTTAAGAAATTCGAATCATTTTTCTTAAAATTATACGTTTTTCTTTTCAGTATAGAAAAAAGAAAATATGCTAATAGAAAGCAACAAACCTAAAAATTTAAAACTTTAGTATCAATGATTCATTTACTTTTTTATAAATATAAAAAAAAGAGTTTGTTTAATCTGAAGTATTAAAAACAAATGATTTTCGTTGTTGAATATTGTTAATATCAACGTGGGCGTAAGCTTGTCACTGAAAAAATACGGCGAGTGCTTTAAATAACTGTACGACGATAGACTTATATATATCCCACCAGTGGCATTGGGGAGTTGATACCTATGTAGTGAGAAAATTATATTAATAACAGTACGTAATACTTACTCAGTAACTGGTAACGAGAATGGTTTTTATTACGGTGAAATAATTTTAACGTTAAAAAAAAAAAAAAAAAAACAATACTTTGATACTTATGACTTTTAAATATATTTATTTTTGTCAACCTTTAAATAATAATAATGAAAAATATTAAATGTGTAATAATTCCAAGTGGAAAAACAAAAAAATATAGAGAGTTTAATCTAAAATAGTGTTTCTATGAGATACGTAATGTTTAAAGATGATTAAAAGATTACTTTAATTAAAAAATATATACAATCTGTGATAGTATTATTGAAAAGTGAATAAAAATAAATTAAACAGAATGACGACTTCACATGGAGGTCATGTTTACTATGTAATAAAAGTACCTAAAGAAGGCGAAGAAAATGAAAGGTAAATAATAGAGTTAATTGAACACATATATAATGTCTTTTGTTGATTTATTGATTTACCTATTAATGACTTTATTGATTTATTTTTACTTCTATTTTTAAATTAGCCAAATCTTCATTACGTTTACTTTGTTGTTTTTAATAATTAAAGTAGTTCAGTACGTGCAATCAAACAAAAAAATGTTAATTTTATAGCTTTTGTCTTTTACAAATAGTTGATTGAAAAATTTCATCGTCATATGATTTCAAACAATCCGGAGTCACTGTGTCAATGCCGAGAGTTCAAAATTCGAATTTAAAAAACTCCGGCTCAATGATTTTTCGATATTGTCAATGTTCAAATTAAGATAATTTAAAGAACTTTTTATATAAATTTATTCTTACTACTATCGCTATCGTAAGACCATTTACCGATAACTGAATAACGAATTTCGCAAAATCAA
>CAJNRD030001118.1:7922483-7938328 GCA_905319865.3 Cotesia congregata
ACACACACACACACACACACACACACATACATACAGACGTACGGACATCATCGTAAAAATAGTCAGGGAAGCTTCCTGTGACCTTCAAACGTCGAGATCTGATGAAAACTCGATTTTTGTAAAACGGGGTGAAAACAATAACTTCCCGATTTTTGAAAATCTGAGATTTTTAGCGGGAAGTTAAAAATAAAAAATACTTTGCAAGAAATTACTTAATTATAATTTTTTATTTTTAATCAATTACACAATTGATTTTTTTCTTAAAAAATAAATGAGCATTATGAGGCGTGCACTTTTGGATTTTCCAAACTTTTTTTTATTTTTCTGACCTCTTGTATTTTGTTTGGATTTTTATTCTTAAATTTTCTTATCAAATAAATTATGACTTTGATCTTAACTTATTACTTTCTATTACCTCCAATACATATATTTACTTTTTATTCGATTAATATAAAAAAATTTTTTTTAAGGTATGTTCTTTTCAACTTTTCTGAAAAAACTTTTTAAAAAAACATTAAATCATAAAAGAATTCTTAAATTGATATTACATTTGTCTGTAAAAATTTTTCTTTAATAATGGTCTTCAACATTTATTTTAACAAAATTATAAATTGAGTTAACATTGAAAATTCAGATCGAATTTGCTACACAATTATGAACTGTACCCATAAAATAATTTTCAGTCGTCTATCATGTATTGTAAATTCTTTAAGAAAACATTCCATTTTTTTTTTCATATCTAAATGGGCATTCTTATAGTGAAAATAGATATCGGAGTAGGACGATAAAGTAACGAGGCCAACCCTCATCCAATTGTTAGCAAGGTCGTCAACCCCTTGACTTTTCAAATCTGTGTCATTATGCCCTCTTTATTTTTTAACCAAACGCTTTAAAGGAGAGGGTGGAGGGCAAAACGGGGTACTTAAGAAAATACTAGGTTTGTGGGGACTACAATACGCTGAATATTATTTTTAACTTCCCGCTAAAAATCTCAGATTTTCGAAAATCAGGAAGTTATTGTTTTCACCCCGTTTTACAAAAATCGAGTTTTCATCAGATCTCGACGTTTGAAGGTCACAGGAAGTTTCCCTGACTATTTTTACGATGATGTCCGTACGTCTGTATATATGTGTGTGTGTGTGTGTGTGTGTGTGTGTGTGTGTGTGTGTACTTGTGTGTGTGTGTGTACTTGTGTGTAGCTAGCATACACAGTATACTGCGTGATCGCTTATAGTCTAGTCAAAAAGTGCCTTTTTGGTCAACTATTTTCAGCAGTCTCCGAAAATTATGATTGAGGTGTCATTCGATTCAGAATAGCATCTAGATGATTTTCGAAAAAAATGAAGTTTCGCTTGCAAAAATTGCAAAAGTTATTAACAATTAACTAAAAAAAAAAGGGTTTAGTTTTTTGCAAATATCTCAAAAACTAATGAAGATTTTTCAAATTTAAAAAAAGATTCAAAAAAAGGAAGAAATTTCCTAAAAAAAAGTTCCAACTCCCGGAATTGTAGGACTAATATTTATAATTTTCCCAAAGGGATGAAAATACGTCCGAAAACGGATACTCCGGGTTGCGCAAGCCACGCCACCTTCGGAGCTTTAATGAATAAATATTATTTAAACTTATTAAATATGAAAATTAAAAATTGAAAAAATTCAGGCGCCTGCGGGATAGATCAATGAACAATAATACGTGGTCAAAAAATTTTTATCGTGATTTTTCAATAAGTTATCCATTAATTAATTTTAGATGTAAAAAAAAAATTTATTATGATTCACGATGCCGATGAAAATTACTGTAAAAAAAATATTATTTAATTTTTTTTTTTAAATGACGTTAAAATATATATTTTGAAAACTGTTAGATCTTTTAGGAAAAAGAAATTTTTCTACGTTATTTTGGGGGTACCCCATTTGCCCCCCCCCCTTCCCTTCCTGCAATCTTAGAGTATCATTTATTCTGGATTTTTTTTTCTTTTTTACCGCTAGAAACATAAAAAAAAACTTTATCTAAGCAAGTAAACACCATTGCTTAGATTAACTTTTCATATCACTTAATTTTTGCGTAATTGATTTTAAAATCTATTCAAAACGTTATTTTACTTAAAGATTATTTACGACCCATGACAAAATTTTCTTATCTAGCATTCTATCTATGGCCAATTTTCATATCAGGATACTTACTATGAGAATAAAAAAATTATTTATTATAACTTTTTAATTTTTTTTTTCTAGAAATGTGTACGTCAATTGGTATGTCGTATAAAACAAAAATTTGTTTAGTGGTTGATTATTAATTATCTTGAAAGGAAATTCTGTTACCATTAAAATATCAGGACATAAGAAGATTTTTTCATCATTCGATTAAACTCATTTGACCATTAGATTATCAATTTCTGTGTTAATATCTCATTAAACCGGTGATAAACAAAAAAAGCCTTGGATAGATAAAAGATTACGAATAATGAAATAGAAAGGAAGTAATGAATTAATGTCATTGATTGCAAAAAAGAAAACAAACATAAATAATTCAATAGCCAGTAATAAAGGAGTGGCAATGAGATAAAATAACATAAAAATATATGTATGAGTGTATTTGTTTTTACAGTACCTGTATTGCGGATGCTGGGAGTGGTTGGATTGATAACAGAAATTGACCTTTCAAGCGTAGCGTGTTTATTAACACACTGAACATTGAAAATCAGTAAGAAAATTTGTAAATTTTCTTCCTAACCTTCTGTCCGTCGCCGGTTCTCATTTCCTTGTTATTTCAATTAAGCTGAGTTTATTAACAATGCGATGAAAAAAGCCCTCTTAATTACATCACTATGTAGATTGTAATACGTACACAATGGACGTAATCATAAAGTATACACCAAGTTCATGTAACTAGATACGAGTTCACATATTGTCTCATTTACTTTTCTCTATACTTGCAAGTACACAATTAGACTCGATTCAATGTCGGTGTAATGTCATGGTCACCGAGACATAATTGCATATAGTAATGACATCTTTTATACTCACTGTTCAGCCACACCTTCAGAATACTAAATTTAAAATAGCTTTGTTTTTATTTTTATCGAAAAACATCAAATGATTTTCGCAATTACTTAAAACTTTTTTTTCGAATTTAATTTCACGATATAATATTGTTCAATTCGGTTAATTCAAACTATTCTTGAGACAATTATATAGCTTGTAGCAAAAAAATTGTTTAGTAAAAATCTGATTGTCTTGCTTCAAGCATTTATTTTCTTGGCTTATAAGTTCTTGTATTGAGATCTTTGTATTTTTGCTCTAAGTAGAAATTTTTCAATGCTTAACTTAAAGATTACTCCGCAGGAATAAAGTTAAAAATGTTCATCTTTAGAGTTGAATCACCTTAATTATTTCATTAAACACCGGGCTTTCTACCTTTCAAATTTGGAGAACCTTGAGCCAAAAAAAAAAGCTTCTTTTAAAGAAACAAAGTTTTTATTTCATCAAATTTTATTGTCTTTAATTCTTTCAACCAATAGAGACACAAATATCTCTTTTTACTATGAGAAAACAAAGGTTAAAAGTTACAAAAAATATTAAATACATTAAATATAATTAAATTATAATACGTTATTATATTAAGCATTAAAAAATAAATTAAATAAACGTTAGTGATGATTTATTTGAATGAGAACCTCTTTCTTCAATAGCTGTAATTAATGTAACGATCATTCCTTTTCAACACGTCATCTTATATACAATTATCGTTAAGTAACCGTTAGTTTTTGAATTATATTTTCTTATTAAACTATATTACTTTTTTTTTTTTGCTAATAGCTTTCTAAGTATCATGTAAATATCTCATACTTTCGAACAAGTAAGCTGTCACAAAATTTTGTTATTTTTTTTAAGGGTATTTTTTTTTAAATAAAATCTTTGATACCAGAATTAAAGTTTTCAGTCTTGTACAATAAAAAAACTTTAAGCACCACTTCTACTCCAAAAGCTATTGACACAAGTTTTTTAAAAGCAATATTGTACATCTCAAGCACGGAAGTACTATGTGGTTTATTATCGCATAAAATTTTTCTACTGATTAAGTTACCTTGTATTGTTCATAAAACTTTTGTAATAAACTGAAATATAATTAAATTCATAACATCATCGTGGAAAGTCTTAAATGATGAGTTTGAAGCTCTTCCAATGTGATTCATTTAAATATTAGTGTCGAAAGAGCTGTTTTAATTTAAAATAAGTGACCTCTACTGAAAGTTTCAGTTATTTACAAATACAAACATCAGAATAAATTTACACAAACAATAAGTTGATTTGTTATTATTTTATTTACTTGAGGTTTTTATACGCTAATAGAAAGACTATGTTGATTCAAGAAACTAATTTTGAAGACAAATCTTAGCTGGAAAAAAAAATCTTGAACGAAATCTATGTGTATCTTGTTTGAAAACAATCAAATACTTCGTTTGAAGATAAATTTCTTGGATGGAGAATTTTTCGTTCTGTATCCAAGAGTTTTAATTTAATGATTCAAGAATTAATTTCCTGATTTATGAGAACTATTTTGAAATACGAGTAAAAAATAGACGAATATATATTTTTTGGATCGAATCGATTTTGTTAGTTAAATTTTTAATTGACAAGCACCTGAAAAAATTTTATGAGATAATCTAATTTGCAGATTACCATGGTTATATATCATATTATAAAAATGAATTATCATAATTTTTCATTTTTTATAGAAATGTTCACGTCAATTAATTAGCATGTGGTATTAAACAAAATCGGTTGAGTAGTTGATTAAACTAAAAATCAATGTCAGATCAGCTTCTTAGGAGAGTAAAAAAAATGATTTTTATTTTAGAGAACTTCAAATGTAAATCTCTTTTAGGAGACGATTTAGCGATCGTGCGCCCGTCGGAGATTTTCAATACTACCTTCGGTCGAAAAATTACATATGGGCATATACGACCATATCATAAAATTTATTCACCGGGAATGATGTAGAACTTTGACAAAAAATTTTCGATTTCATTCATCAAAGAAAAAAACAATCTGCAAAACGGTTGACCCTAAAGGCCATCCCTGCAACTTCCCGCTAATTCCATATCTAAGCGCTTAAAATTGAACTTATGACGTTTTTAAGCTCTTCGAGCTCAAAAATATAATTTGTATTATTTTGAGCTCTCCGAGCTCAAAGAGTTAGCTGCTCTAAGTTTTGAGCTGTTCGAGCTCAAAAATCTGATAAAAGTTTACTAAAACAGTATTTTTTGAATTTTCATACCGCAATAACTTCTGAATGAATGAACCGATTCTCACGCGGTTAGCAGCATTCCACCCAGTTTTTTAAATACTATAATATACTTTTGAACACCAACCGATCAAACCGAAAACTTCGGAGAAATTTGAAAAATTCACTTTTTTCGACAACTCACGAACCAATCAACTGATTTTCACGTTCTTGGCGGCGATCGACATGGTTTTTTTGGGGTCTGATAATTATTTTATTTCATCAAAAACAATCCAAAAAGAAAAATCGATGTTATGTAAAAAAAAAAAATTTTTTCGAAATTTTTCGTTTTCGATAGGTCCTGAACGAATCAACCGATTTTGACGGGACTGGTAGCAATCGACGTGGTTTTTCGAGCTTAAGAGCGGATTAGTTTTTAGAATTGATCGGTCAAGCCATTTAAAAGTTATTCCAAAGAAAAATTTTATTGAAAATTTTATTTTTGAGATTTCTCAAAATCTAGCGAACCGAATCAATTCCAATTTTTACGAAATGTAATGGCAATAATACTCTTTGGATCGCCACCTATCTTGATCCAATCGGTCAAGCCGTTCAAAAGTTATAAGAGGTTTATATATACACACACACACACACACACACACACACACACACACACACACACACACACACACACACACATGTATATAAACACAGCCGCACGGACACCATCGCGAGAATAGTCAGGAAAGCTTCCTAAGACCTCAAAACATCGAGATTTTATGAAAACTCGATTTTTGCAAAACGGGGTGAAACCAATAACTTCCCGAATTTTAAAAAATTTTCAATTTTTTTAGCGGGAAGTTAAAAATTATGAATTAAAGTTAAAATGAAATCCTTTGAGTTGTAAACGTTTTCATATTTAACCTTAGCATAACTGATACAGTTATTGGATGAATATTTTACCGAATACTCAGAATTTGTTAAAAATGTAAATGTTGATGTTCATTTTGAAAAGTTTAAGCTATAAATGTAATGAAAATAATACTAATGATAAAAATATTTGATTACAGTACGGATAGTGGGTGGGACAACCCATTTAGGCCAGACGGAGATTTATCCCGAGAAGCCGACGAGATAGTAGAACTGATAAAAGGCGGAAAACCTATAACCCCAACACCAGGACAAACTGCACCCCCATTACCAGGATGTGATGGCAAAACAATCGACGATCACGACTCAAGTACTAGTCCATTGCTGAAGACATCAACATCTGAACGGACGAATCAAGGGAATGGGAACCTCCATGGCAACGTGAATTCCAGCGTCAATAAGCAGCCCGTTAGCGAGAAGGTGACTCAACGTCATTTCCATTATCCACTAACGAACAGCCGTGCGAAATAAACTTGGTTGTTTAAACTCTCCTTTCCAACCTTGAGAAAAAGGTGCACTCTCAAGACACTGATCTTTTCCATCTAAGACATTATCATCATCACGCGTATTAGAGGCTAGACATAGAAAACATATACTGAACACGCACACACACATACACACTAAATTCTCGGAATTTATTATCTAATCTAAGTATTTGGATTACATACCTCAAGCGCAATGTGTTAATTACGCTCTATTGTTACCAAAATCATTAAGTATTCTCATTTTGAATCGTCTCGTTTACTTTTAAAGTAAATTTATATTTTGTTGGAAACAAGTGCTGCAATACACGAAAAAATTTTTATCTCATTATGAATTTCATTTTTAAATTCATATTTTTAAATAAATAAGTTTATAATGAACTTGTTTTACCCACAAAAATATATTTTATGATTTTTTTTTATCCGTCGAATAAGGAGTCCAGAAAATATAAAAGTTATTCATAACCAAATCTCATGAGGTGAGATTTCGAATGAATTTCTGTGCAAAGAATGCATTGTATCTATCAACGCTAGTAATAAACATATGAATACATTCAAAGAGTTTAAATAAAAGTCGAGTTACCTGTTAAGTATTGATTACCTCCCGTCGATATTGCAGCACCTCTTTCCTTAATCCATGAATGTTTGAATACTAGTTAGAGCTCTGTTGATTAAAATAGATGTGATATTTTTTAGTAGATTCCATAGAAATTTATCTATTGCATTAGTCCTCATGACAGAAAATTCGAAAAATTTTGCCATTTTCCCACTCGGTTTGTCGAGCTAATTCAAAAAATACATATGTTTCAAAATTTGATGTATGTATATATCGATATTATATACCACGTTCTATTGATAAATACCAAGATCAAATTCAAAGATGAGCTTAATCGGCCAAAAAGTTTAGAAATGACGGGATGTCCAAATTTTTAAAACCCTAAAAATTCACATTTTTTCACTTTCTTCCTTGAATAACTTTTGAATGCGATATCTTATCGGATTTTTGATAATTGCATCTGAAAGCTTTTCAAATAAGATTCAATTTCCATATCCGAATGTATATTTAGACCTCAAATTACCTCATCCGGTCAATATTATTTTATGAAATTTGCTATTGCATTCATTTCCGAATATATTTTGATTTTTTTTATAATTTTTTACATTCTATAGGTCGATGATCGAATGTCGAATTCAAGTATATTTCAAAAAATGAAATCGTTAGAGCAAATGTTATAAATTCATGATTTTTGAAGTGTTTTCGGGAATAACTGCGGAACCACTCATGATAAAAAAAAACTTTTGTACTGAAATAAGTATGAACAGAAATTTTGGAAATTCCACTTGGGAAATTTACTTCCATTTCGACTCCCGAATGGTCTTTTTTAAATTGTTCAAGATGGGAATCAAAAACGTTTTATCGGATCTATTTTAAATCTCCTTAGTGTTTTCTGATCTATCGCTTGTGGTGTATGTGTGCAAACACAATATTTTATAAAAAAATTCACCAATAGATTTTCTTTTTCTTTCTCCATTTTCAGGATTGTATCATGTTAAACCTTATCAAAAATTTTTATTAACATCCTTTTTATTTATAGGCAGTTAAAATATTAATATCAAAGCTGATGACATAGAACACTGTTCGCCAAGCACCGGCGTACTGAGCCATAATACAAAAAAAACCTCAATGTAAAAACATTGTTTTCATATTTGAACATTATTCTATTTAATTTTATTGCAAAATTACCAGAAGCGTTTGAGGTGTGCTTTTGTGGACTTTCTAAACTTTTGGTAATTATTTGAAACTAGGGTCCAGAATATTTCAACCTCTAAAAATGATATTGAAACAATTTTTTTAACATTAAAATTTTTATTTTTTAATTTATAATTTCAAAAAATTATAGAATAATTAAAGATTGATATTTTTAATTCTTTAAGCTTATAAATTGTTTGTTTTTACTTGTACAATAATTTTTAGTCGATATAAAATTTTTATTTCTATTGAAAACTTAAAAACTAACTGAAAATTTTATTTCTAACTATTTTAATGATTGATCTAATAGATCCGCTAAAAAATAAAATAATTCGAAGATGTCTGAAAATGGTTATTTTTCAATATTTTATTGTAAAAGTGAGACCCCATTTTCAAACAATTACCAAACTTTAAAAAAAATTTTTTTTTTATTTCTTGAATGAAATTATTAATTCTTTTTTTTTTATTTCGTTTTATCAGGTCGGCTCAACAACGAGCACGGCGACCGTGGAGGTCAGCAGAGTAACAGCACAGGGTCCTGGGGATGCGTCTCAAGTCGAGCACGTGACTCTGAAGAAAAAGCCTAAGTGCAAATGCTGCGTTCTTCAGTAACGTAGTTTAATAATAATAAATAATGAACATAAAATGATAATGATAAATTATACAATAACATTATTTATTAATGCTGTTTTGTATGAATCTATTTATTTAGTTCATACAACTTCACTGAAACGCGATTTAATGAGCGACTAAAAATTTTAGTCAGTTAGTCAGTCAGTCAGTTCTTTTTATGCTAACTGAGACTGTGACAAGTCTTTTTAGTTAAGTTGTTTTTAAATATTATTATATTACTTTTTTCACGCTGACATGATATGGGTTGATAATTCAATACTAAAGAAATTAATTTTACCGACGATATTAAGATTTGAAATAAAGAACATAGTGATAAGGATAATACAAATGAATGATTATAAATTATAACTAAGAGAGAAAAAAATAAAATGTGCATCTGCGCTATTTTAAACAATAAGTTATTTAATAAATGATGATGGTAAAATACAACGGATTAAAATATTATTAAAATTAAAATAACAAAAAAATTATATATTTAAAAATCTATTAATTAATTATATAAAAACGGGACTTTACTTATTTTTAGTCATTAAAAATAGAAAAATGAAGATATCCACTATTTTCTTTTCATGTTCTACTCTTTGATGAGTTAAAGATCAAAACTGGTTCGACTTTTCAACAGTCATATATTTTTTTCTATGTTGTGCATCGAAAGTATAATAAATATACTGACAAGTCGATGCACTATCTTCAAATTGTTGATCTAAATTAAAAGTTTCAATTTTAGGACTTTTCAAATTCAAAAAATGTTGATGGAAATCAATTTTTTTGAAATCGAATTTTTTGTTATCATTAATCTATCGGAGAGTGAAACAAAATGAACTAAAGAAACGAGAATAAGTGAATTTTTTTATTCTTCATGGCTGGAATGGGTAAAACCCCGCTTCTATATAATTACCAAAAATCTATTGTAGATAAAAAATGGTAGATAATGAATAGCTTGTATGCTTTTATCATCGTTAGGGTTACAATTTTGATTTCAATCGAAATTGCAGAGAATATTATAACGATAATTGATATCTCTAATGAATTCAGAGCTAAAATTTTATTACACACACGACACTTGAGTTCTGGTAAATTTAAAAAAAAGCTGATGAATAAAAAAAATAAAAAATTCAGTTAAATGTGTGTGTGCCTTGTTCGATTTGCCCGAGATATTTCTCAAGACTGGAGAAAACATATAAAAAAGAAAACAACAAAATTACGCAGAATAACTTACAGCTGTAAGGTCCACGAGTAAAGATTCAGGATTTTCAGAGAAAAAAAAAGTAAATTGTAAATATAGTAGATTTAATTAATTAATTAATTAATAGAAGAAATAATTAATTTAAATTTAAAAGTGTTACAATGAGATTTTAATTCAAAAAATTATTTATTTATTTTTTTTCCATTTCGGATTTATTAGTTGTACAATTTTCACTATTGTTTTCTTATATTATTTAAATTTTGCTGTAAGTGCACAAAATAATTGTAAAATGAATTAATTATTAAAAATTCTTTTTAATCATTTTCATTATGTTTATATAAATTTTACTTGTGTTTTTTTTTCTTTTTTAAGTAATGAGGTTTTATCAAATTGTAATGTAATTAAATTTTTTATATTATATTTATATACATACAATTGAGTGAAATAAATAATTGTTAAAATACATGTAATACTGTATACATATTGAAAAAAAGGAAAAAAAAAATAATTACATGTAATGAGTGATGGAATGAGATAAAGATTAAGGAAAATAGTATTTATAAATATTTATCCGTTTTACTATATTTTATTTAAATTTGACAAAAAAAAAAAAAAAAAAAAAAAAAACAATATTTGCAATTAAATTGTATTATAGGGAGTTATTGTAAGTATGGTACTGAAATCCTGAATGTTTACCAAGTATTATCGCAATGATAGATAACTTTTATCGAGTTATTTAAATATCGTTTGATCTTGACTAACCTGTCTGATACATCTTAAAATATAAATAAATAAAATAAAAAATATGTTCAAGCTGTATAGTAAAATGCGAAAACGAAAAAAAAAACCATTTTCGTATTAAGATAAAAAAAATTAATTTTGATTAAATAAATTAAAATTTAGCTTTAGTTTGCATTACTAATTTTTTTATCAATCAAAAAGTAGCAGATTTACATTTTTTCTATTCATACAATTGTAATTAAACATTTGAATAAAAATAACTACAAGATATGCCCGCAATTCCAGCGATTTAATTGCAACTAGAGAGTTTATTATTGCATAAAAAAAAAGTAAGTTTTAATTATTAAAGTAACGATGATTTGAAGCTTTTGCTCTGCTTCGTTATAGATATTTACTAATTTTATTCATCTTCGTCTGCGATAATTATTTTAACAAAGTAAATTTTTAAAATAATAATACATTTTATTGATGTCACTGTGACAAAACTGATGTAAATTATAATAGACAAAAAAAATAAATGAATTAATAAAATGTCAATTTTTACAATCATACAGCAAAACAGATTATAAAAAAAAAAAAAAAAAAACAAATATATATATAATAATGTTAAATTATAATTTATATACTTTTATTTTTCCATTTGATCATAATCGTCTCTTGATCATCATTACTTTATTGTTACAAATAAACATTGAAATAATTCAATGTTCACCGATCTCTGTGTGCACGCAACGCACGTGGAAATAAAAAAAATTAAATTCAAAACTTTTATTGACATCTATCAATATCCTTCAACTTTACTGAGGTTAAAAATGATTACCCTTTCCTGATTGAATTTGAATGGTTATTCTTAGTTTAAATCGAGGATTTTAACAAGACTTTTGTTCTTAAAGTGAGAGGGTTGTAGTCTGTTCAGTGAGCAAGGGGCTGAAAAAAGGATAGGGAGAGCATGCATACACTTCAACCGCTGAACTATAACTCTCACCACCATACAAAAGACTGTAATTGGTTTTACTTCCATAAAACTTACATTAATACTCTTGGAGACTCCCGATCGGAAAAGGGTTAAATCAAGATATAAATTTTAATATTTGTCTCTATTAAAAGATTATTAAAAAAAAAAACAACTTTTTTTAATATCATTTACAAATTCTATGATCTCTTCAACTTATTCTTACGTATTAATTGGATTATTTATTGCATAGTAATTGAAATAAAAAAAAAATTTTAATCGATATCTTTGATCAAAGTCACACATTATGTTGATGTAAAAAAACTAAATATTCTTTCGTCATTTCCTACGAAAATAGGTCAGTTTATCATGTTTTATCATTTTTTCCGAAAATCAGCTCAATAAAAAATTTTTTCGAGCGACATGTTAAAAAATTTTTTTTGGAGTTTATCTTTGGACAGAGCTTTTAAAACGTGATAAACCAACGTTGAAACGGTTATAGTTTACAAAAACAAAAAAAAAAAACGCTCTTATAGAAAATCAAACTCTAAGATAAGAAATAATTTTCAAAAAATTTAGAACAAGAATAGAATGATTGACAGAAAATTCATTTATTGAAAAGAAAGCGTGGAAAGCTTGTACCCTTCTTACACAATAAAATTAATCTTTTCGTTAATCCCCCTCTTTTTTAAAACCAGAAGTATTAGGTTATAGTATTTTACTTAAAGTAATTCCTCCGCGAAACCACTTTTCGACAGATTTTATCAATGTTTTTTTTCACGGTTTGAGAATAATTTAATTAATTTGAAAATCGTAGGAAAGTGGACATAAGAAGTATGTCATAACACCAGTTATTGATTTTTAGAATGTAAGATATTCAATAATAAAATTTGCGATTTCCAAGCCTACTTCTTATTTAAAGCATGTAAAATTCTCTTACTACCCAAATGTTCTCTGTTATATTAAAAAATTCCTCAACAGAATTGGAAAAAAAACTAGCAGAATAAAAAAGAATATTTTTTTGATAAATTAATTAAAAAAAAGTAGCTTTTTATCGTTTTGTTGTCAAGACATAATAATTTAAACATTTTTTTGGTCATTTTGAAGTGGTATTTCTATGGTATATAATGATTTGACAATAATAGTCAAGCTGAGCCGTAGTAATTTATTTTTAGAAATTCTATTTTTCAATTACTTTTTGAAAAAATTGTTAAATGAACTATTATAAAGCTTCCGTAATAGCTAGACATGTTATTTTTCGAAAACTTCATTTTATTTGATTTCAAAATTTATTTAAAACTTAATTAAAAAAATAAAATTCCTGAAAATACATTTACTACGGCCTACCCTCAACCTTCCGTCAATAGTAAATGCTTTGACTACACTATAAAC
Source organism: Cotesia congregata (assembly GCA_905319865.3). Taxonomy (NCBI): domain Eukaryota; kingdom Metazoa; phylum Arthropoda; class Insecta; order Hymenoptera; family Braconidae; genus Cotesia; species Cotesia congregata. The sequence goes on from CAJNRD030001118.1 coordinate 7,935,777, forward strand.
CACGATAGAACTATCTTAATTGAAAGAAGAATATTTACTGTAATTGTATGGATAGTGTCTGTTCAAATGATAAAATTGGTTATTTTCTTTTCATATAACCTGCATTGAAAATGCGAGTTTCAATGCCTGTTGAGCCAACCGAAACTAGACAATTTCAGACCAATGCGACTGTGCCGGGCAGGAATCAATCATTCCTTCCCGGCGGACAGAAAATGACGAATTCCTGCCCGCGTGATGAAGTTGCAGCTTTATTTTCAATCCTATCAATTGTTAGTTTATTTTATACCTTTATAATTGTCATTCTAACCGTTAACTGTACTGACATATTATAATTCTGTTATTAAACATAAATACGAATGACAAAAGAAAATTATTCAATTTACGAATAATGTTTGATAAAAAATAAACTATTACTTTCTATTTTATTATAAGTTTTATAATAAAATGGTATTTTCGCTATTCGTCTGAAACTATCTAGTTCTGGTTGGCTCCAGACATTTAATTGTGATGGAAGGGGAATTCCTCCGAAAAGACCCGAGGTCCAAACTCTCACTGGGACGACTTTAAAACTAGCATTTTTAATGCAACTTATATAAAAAATATAATGTGTGACGCGGGATGAAACACGATTTCAGACCGAGTGATGCCAGCCCTCGCTTATTCACTCGGGCAGGCAACTTCACTCTGGTCTGAAATCGTTTTGTTTCATCCCTAGTCACACAATATACTATTATTGTGTTAATCCTAGTCAGCGTACTAGAATAATGATATTAAATTATGGGATTATCATCGATTTTTGATATTTATGCAAATTTTTAAATTAATCGGACGTCTTGAAGTTGGTGAAAATTAATTTTACGTAATTACGTTAAAAGATTCCGTTTCATAGATATATAGTTACAGGTGAAGCTAACATAATAATAATAATAATAATAATAATAATAATAATAATAATAATAATAATAATAATAATAATAATAATAATAATAATAAAAGCGTGTAAAAAATAGTCAATGTTTTGCGCTACCCTATAATATATTGCCTTGAAATTGAGAGGTCAATGATTGAATTGCCCGGTAATTAATGACTTTTAAATGATAAAATAGTTGTAGAATCGTGAGATGCTTTAAATGATGTCATCATTTATAACTAAACGGAGATTTCAATTAACGGAATGCAACATTATAAAATTACATGACCAATGAAAAACTATTGAGTAAGGTATTACATTATTATTACGGGAATGAAATTTATGTGAATCTAGTTGGTATCTATCACCAACGACTCCTCACCTAGATGCTTTCCCTGATGTGAGGGACAACAAGTCATTGTTACTGATCAAACCGTTCCCGCGATTTCTTCAGCAGCCCTACAGACTACCGTTGTAGATTTCAAAGAATGTGGGTTTGGTGATGTACTTTTTATAACTACCTGTGCCAACTGAACGTGTACTGTATATATATTATGCATTATACATGTGAAATGTCAACTTAGTTCTTTCCCCCTTACCAATCCTATATTCTCTATCCCTTCAATAGAACTTAAAGAGCGCCAATAACGCATCCTATTACAGGTTCAGAGATCATATGTGTGCCCTCTAATGCATCCGATCCGATCACTCGTGACGACGATGGCCTTTGACGATCGAGAACTTGTACTGACTATAAATTTTAACTGTCTCAAGATCTTTTCACATAGGTGCTGCTTACTATTTTACTATCACAATAAGAGTATCATTTACTATTCTCTTTTAATGATTAGAATAATCTCAATTGTTATCAGTCTATCTGTATGAAATACTTGATAATTTTTCTTTGTTTTTTTTTTGTAAATTTGAAACGTACATCAATTAGACAGTGACTACGGTCCATCTAAAATTCATAAAAAGTATTTACGGGCTTTAAGCAACAAAATTATAATGGTTAATATATATCATTTTTAACATAATGAATCTGATCTAATAAATGACTTTACTAGCCCGAGAAAAAATGTTTCTATATAATCATATATAAGTATATATAATTATATATAATCAGACATGATTATATATGGAATTGTATATGAGGTTATATATAATCATATATAATTATATATAATCATACATAATTATATATGGAATTGTATATGAGGCCATATATAATCATATATAACTATATATGGAGCAATATACAGCCATGCAAGATTATATATAGCCCCATATATATGTATATATATATGTATATATAATTATATATGCTTATTAGGGTGTGCCAAAAAAACCAACTAATTTTTTTTTCAAAAAGTTCTTGAAATTTCGTTAGAAGATACCACAATAAAAATTCAGTTAAAATTTGAGCTCTTAATATCAATATTTAGAGGTCGCGAACCGAATTTTTCGATTTTTCGTTTAATTAACACGGAAAAAAAATTTCTAGAAAGTTTGGATCAACAGATTCGGTAGAATCTGGCGCCAAGTTCCGTTCTCAAGCCAGACTACCGAATGTGTATATACCGTAAGCAGAACGGTTTTTTGAGGTTACAAATTTTTTTTCAAATTTAATTTGATTTTTTTT
>CAJNRD030001118.1:7939098-7964451 GCA_905319865.3 Cotesia congregata
GACATACACACACCACCGCGGGGGTAGTCAAGGAAGCTTCCTATAACGTTAAAACGTCAAGATCTGATGAAAACTCGATTTTTGCAAAACGGGGTGAAAACAATAACTTTTCGATTTTTGAAAATCTGAGATTTTTAGCGGGAAGTTAAAAAAATTAAAAAATCCAAGTAACTGATATGATTGTTTATGATTTTCGGAAATTAAAAAAAATTTTGTAAATTTAAAAATTAAAAAAACAATTTTGGAACGTATTTAGTGTGCGTGGTTGCAAAATATTTTACTTTTAATTAAATTCGTAAAATCTATTTACTAGGACTTTAAAAAAATTGAAATGCACAAAACCACGCACACTAAATACGTTCCAAAATTGTTTCTTTTAATTTTTAAATTTACAAAAAGTTTTTTTTAATTTCCGAAAATCATATACAATCATATCGGTTACTTGGATTTTGTTATTTTATATCTTTTTGTAAAGAAATAAAATTTTTTTTTTTAATAGTCTTATGAACGTGGACTTGGCGCGATTTTTTTTACAGTGAAACTGTTTTTGTTCGGATTTTTATTTCTCTTGATTGAACCAACTTCATCGAACGAACAATCAATATTTTTATAGGAAATTGAACGTTGAATAAAAAAGGTCTCTTATTATTTTTTGATAAATTCAATCCTCCGAAAGTTATTCGAAGTTAAAGTTAAGCATATTGCAAATTTGTGAATTATTTCACTTTTACGGTAAATTTATTACACCGGCATACGAAAAAAAAAAGTTGTTTGTACTTTCGAACGGACCCACCTACCGACATGTTTTTCGACCCCCTGAATCTAAATTTAGAGTCTGTTTGGCCTAGTCACCGTCTAGATTTGAGTAAAATTCAAAAAACCCAAAAAAAGGCAAACGCAGTCACGATGAAAAAATTTTTGTGCACCCGGAGCAAATATGATTTTTATGTACTTCAATTCACTGAATCTGAATCTAAATGTTAATTAGCCCGTTAAGCCGTTAACATTTGAAAAAAATTGCGAAAAATCGAAAAAAATTTCGATAAATCAAAAAAAATCAAAATTATTGATGAAAAAAACTTTTTGGATTCAGATTGAGTATGAATTAGAATCTGAAGTTATTTTTACGCTAGTAACGTTTCAAAATTTTTAAAAATCAAAAAAATTGGGAAAATTGCAGTTATAGATATAAGAAATAATTTATTAAACACGATTATTGATGACTTGGGTGTATTTTCATCGATGGAATATGATCTTAGAATTCAAAATTGACAAATTTTTAAAATTTCTAGAAAATAACATGTAAGGAGAAGGTATAAAACCATATTTACGAATTTCAAACAGTCTCGTTTGTTTGTATCGAACTCTTTTATCTTAAAATGACCTATGCAGTGTGTTCCTTTTACGTTTTCTGTATTCTTCTGGTACTTCTCTTATTAGCATCCAGCAAAAATCTGTCAGTGGTCGACGTGAGAATCCATAAAGTGTACACTAATAAAAAAATTGACTTGACTCAAGAGCCAAACTCTTGAACCAAGGAATTCCATTTTGAAGAAAAATATTTTCTTGAGTCAAGAGTATAAATTCTTGACTCAAAAAAATTTTCTTAGACCAAGAATGATTTCTTAGCTCAAGAATTTATTCTCTTGACTCAAGAATATCATTTTCGTCAAAATAGTATTCTTGGTTCAAGTTCTTGAGTCAAGAGTATAAATTCTTGACTCAAAAAAATTTTCTTAGACCAAGAATGATTTCTTAGCTCAAGAATTTATTCTCTTGACTCAAGAATATCATTTTCGTCAAAATAGTATTCTTGGTTCAAGAGTTTGGCTCTTGAGTCAAGTCAATTTTTTTATCAGTGTAGTTTGGGGTTCATTAAGCGACCTAAATTTTTGTAATTTGTCACCTATTCTTCTACTAACGTCCTGTAGTTTTCGCATTTTTTATTTCCTAAAAAGTTTTGAGACACATTTTTAAAACTAAACCAAGCTACTCTCCGTCTCGTTCATTTTTCCTATAAAATTTACGTCCTGAAATAGAGTTCAAATCTTGGGTCGATTAAAAATTCCTTACGATCGCTTGTGTCTGCAACCAGGGCACCTCCTACTGGAGAGTATACTAATACAAGAAGTAATTCCCATTCGTAGTAAGACGGGGTAATTAACATTTAGATTCAGATTTCATTCAAATCTAGACTGGGCCAAACAGACTCCAAATTTGGATTCAGGGGGTCGAAAAACATGTCGGTAGGTGGGTCCGGTCGAAAGTACAAACAACTTTTTTTTTCGTATGCCGGTGTAATAAATTTACCGTAAAAGTGAAATAATCCACAAATTTGCAATAAGCTTAACTTTAACCTCGAATAACTTTCGGAGGATTGAATTTATCAAAAAATGATAAGAGACCTTTTTTATTCAACGTTCAAATCCAAATCCAAATATATTATAAAATCAATTTTTATATTATATTTATGATAAACTCATATGATACATTATGTAGATCATAGAATCATTATCATCTAAGACAGCAGCATAGCAGACAGAAACTTCAAGACGCACGGAGATCTCCAAAGTTAAGCAGCATTGAGCAGGGTTAATAGTTGGATGGGTTACAGAGAATTGCGTAGGACCATATTAAATACTCTATCTATAAAATTAACCCAATAATTAATTAGATGTAATAAATATATAATTAAATATTGTTATATATAATTTTCTAAATATTCCTAAGATCGGTGATTTCATAAATTAAAGAGTGTAATGATTCAAAGCCAACTTTCCCGATCCATTTTTAGACATATTTCAAATCTTTATTAATTCATACCACTACGTTTCGTCACAAGATCTTGTGACATCCTCAGGTTATATATAATTATATATAGTTATATGTAATTATACATAATTATAAATGATATTATATTTGGCTATTTTTCATATATAATCATATATAACCAATTTATATATAAATATTTTTTCTCGGGAGATTACTTTCTAAAAAATCACAAATTTAAAACTGTTTTTTTGAGTTTCTAATTGTTACATAACTAACAATTTCGCTAAGATCCATAAAGGAAAGGGTAAAATTTTTTTCGTTATTAAATCTAGTTTCAAAGAAAAAGAAATAAAAAAAAAAAATATTTGAAGTAATTATCATCACGAATCATTTTTCTCAAAACTATTTTTTTGGATCATTTGGTTAGGCCTATTTTATTTTATTTACCAAACTCATAAATTCAAATACTATGTTAAAGCTTACGCTTTCTACTTTGACAGAAAATATAAAGAAAAGTGAAAAAATTTTCATGTTAAAAAGTTCATGAAAAAAACTTTATAAAAATTGCAGTGCTGTCTGCTAACAACATATTTAACTATATATGTCGAGAGGCTGTAGAGGTGTCACCTGTTAATAGTCTGTTTAACTATAACATATGACAGCTTTTAGATATTAATTAATCTTCATTAAATTATCTTCACAATAGTATGCAAAATATATTGATTCCGTGAATTGACAAAGATGTAATAATAAAAATAGTTGCTGAAATAAGGCTAAAAAAATTTTTTCGATCGTAAAGCACTCTTTGATGCTTCGCATCATGAGTCATGTAATATATATTAATAAAAAATATTTTATTTTAAAAAGTAGTAATGAATATCAGTCTTATTTCCACATCATAATATGACATACGTTATTTAATCACGATATTGGGATTAAAATCGAAAATTTCAAAAATCCGATCTCTTTTATTTTTTTTTTATTTTCCTGAAATTCTACTCCATATTACAGAACTTCAAAATAGCAAATATAAAATGTTATTGCTTCGTAAGATTTTAATGAAATTTCAAGTTATAAGTACACTACGAAGTCTTAATAAAATAGTCATACGCGTGATTTATCATAAGGTCCCCATGAAATCTTCAAGAATTCAACGTATTTCTTATGTGATTTTGAAAAATTTGCATTAAGTTCTTAACAAACTAAAAAAAAAAATAATCAGATCTATAAATCTTTAAAAATTCAGCTTAGGTTTTTAGTACTTCTAAAATTTTGAATAGTTTTATTACTTATTTATTAATAATAATTGCATGAAAATAATAATGAATTCTTAATGACAAAATTATTTTTTCTTACGATTGTCAATAATAACTGGCCATTACGAATATTATTTAATGAACAGAACAGTCTAGAATTATTTTGTCTGCAGTGAAATGGCTTGATATTTATGTCAGCAATAAAGCAAGCAGTAATAATTAATTTTAGTAAGTATCTGGCTGGTAAGAAATTGACCACTGAATATTTATCAAGCCCCAAATTTCATAAAATACATTTTCGCTTACTTATTTATATGATAATTTAACTTAACCCGTTGAATATTCCGTTACATAGAATATTTTATTTTTATGCTGAATGATACTTCAAAAAAATTTTTATTCTGTTTTTTAAAGTTTAAAAAACGATATTTTTCGAAAATTTTCATTTAAGATAGCAGTTTTAAAAATTAAATGCAGCACTTTTTTTATCGTATATATTATGAAATCAAGAGAATAAATATTAAACCTCCAAAATTATTTTGAAGTTGTAAAATTCCAATTTGACAACTCATGAGTAAAGTTATTTTGAAGAATTTATTTGCTTTGAACCAACCAAAAAAGTTTTTGAACTAACAAATTTTGTTATTCAAGTAGAAGACATTTGAAAAATTATCTGGTTGATTCAAGGCTAAGAAAATCAAAAAATGTAATATGTCATTTTTCTACTAAAATTCTTCAGACATCAATTTTCAGAATATCATTTTATTCTTTTCTTCTATAAATAACTTAATTTAAAAATTTTTTATATTTAAAAAACCAGGTGACCGTGAAACTAAACAATTTCCGTAACTAGTTTGAAACTAAATAAATCCATAGTCAATACTCTTGACCGTCAACTTTTATGTACAATTTTTCAGATCTACGCTGACGCAGGTCAAAGTAGAATGTGGGATCCAGGTCTGTTGATTTTTCTCAGATAAACTTTGATTAAATCTTTTTTAGCTTCTTTTTGATGTTCAAAAACATTTTTATTACACATAAAGTGATTAATTTCAAATTATAATTATAATAAACTATAAAAGTATTATTAAAATTTGCAAAATCATTTGACTATAAGAAAAACAAATGATTTGATTCTTAGAAAATCTATATCTGCCAATACTTAAATCCTGTAAAAAGTTATCACTGTCAAATGATTAAATGTCATTAAATAAATCGAGTTGCTTTACGTTTTTAAGATCTTCAGAGCCTTGACAATAATTATTGGATTACGGCAAAGTATTGAATTATCTGAAGTTGTTGTTAATATAAGAGTTTGTGTATTTATTAATGGCATTGAGAAACTCCTTAAGTGTCTTTAAAAAATAAAAACCGTTAAATGTTAAGATAAAATAAAAATAAAAGAAGATGATCCGGATCGAATAAAGGAGAATGGTGACACTTGTAAATCTTAACTTGAGTTGTTATATTGTAAAGAAAAATAAAAAGAACCTTTTATTGGCAAGATGCATCAAGGCTTTACTTGTATTGTACAAGTATCTAATCACCTAGAGTGGGATACTGCAGTCTGCAGTTTAACGTTTAGTATTATATCCACCATACTAAGTAAAACTTTAGTAAATCTGCATCGGTGAATCCTATATAAAGGCTCAGGATCATCATCAGTGCATGTTACTCTTATAATTCCACTCGCGAAGCTTGGTATAACAAAGCGTTCTCCCTAGTAGACGATGTCATTTCGTACAATAATTCTATAATAAAATTATTATTTAAAATATTGTTCATTAAACTTGTTATCATTATCATGAAGAGTCTCGATATCGCTAAAGGAAGTACGTTGGTATGTGATTGTTGATTGTCATTAAAAATAATTAAGAGCACTAAGTAATTTTTTTTTTATTTTTTTGTTACTTTTAAGCACTTTTATTATGTCGATGATTGATTGGGTGAAAATAGCTTATTTAGGTATTACATAATTTTATACTCTTATGAGTTTCAAATCATTTGTATTGGCAAATATGCGGCATTATCACGTTAGGCTATCAGTGAAAGTGCATGTATTGGAATCGATTAATTGGCTAAAAATTTTTTATTAAAATGATAATATTATGAAGATAATTAGATGTTCACTGCGCATACTATAAAAAATTTGAGGTTTATTTATAGTTTTATTAATTTACTGTCAATTAATCATAAAAATTTTGATTTTATAATTTCAAAGGTTATTTTTTGTATTAATTTATTTTTTGTGTGATCAATTCATTTTCTGAGCTGTGAAGCGTAAAATATGTTCATTGGAACTTAGATATCAAATAATTTTTTTCTCTGAGATCAAATTTTACAAATTAAAAAAAAAAATTGCAAACTTGTGATTGTTAAAATAATATATTCAAAACAGTAATTAAGAGATAAGAAAAATTCTAATTTTTATAGTGATTAAAAAAAAGAGTTGTTATTTAGAGAAGAATGGTTTAAAAAACTTTTTTTGATGATTATTGGTGGTGTTACTTCAAAAATTTGTTGTCTTGAACATTGTCTTCTTGGCTCAAGAGATCACTCAACATAATCAAATTCTTCTACTTCAACATATTCTGAAACGTACTTAAAACTTTTTTATTTTGTAGAAAGAAGCAGACTTCCAAGAATTTTTAGTTTTAACGGAATTTTTGAAAAAGTCAGTAATATCTTGAACAAATTTTACCGCGTATCTAAATTAAAGAGAAATAAATTTTTCGATAAAGTCTATATGCATGTATTATTCTATTTAGAAGAGGTAAAGTGCTTCGTCAAATTGATAAAACTCCTGAATAGAGAAAATTTCGATTTTTATCCAAGACTTTTACGTTATTTATTCGCGGGTTAATTCGTTGAATTAAAAAAAATTGAATATCTTAAAATGAGAGTAAAATTTTGGAGAAAATATTTTCCTTAAATCAATCAGTCTTCTCAATGTATGACCTTTGATTCGCAGACAATTGATTCGCTAAAAATAAATGAATTCGCTAAGAATAAATGATTGAAGTATATTTATTACCCATAACAATAACTTATTAGTTGTCATGAATTTTCGAATTTTCTCTATCCCCTGATAAAAAATTTTCTCTTTATTTCGGCGGATTAATCAATTTGTAACTAGAAATCAATTTATTCAGAGGTTTTTTTTTTTATTAAAAATGTTTTTGTGCTACAATACAAAAAATGTAAAAATTTGAAAATTTAAAGGTAGATTAGATATTTTTTGCAAGTTTTTTAATGGTTGAGTTATTTCAAGTACACTGATAGCAGACTTTAGTACCTGTTAATTAATTAATTCATTTTAAACTTATGAAGTATTATAAATTGTAGTTTAACTTTGAATAAATACTTTTTTTAAACGATAATTACATTTATTAACCGTTAGAAAATATTTATTAACAGCTAACGAATATTTAATAAGAATAATTTCTTTTGATAGAATGTTTCTTGTTTACGCTGTGATGTAAAAACCGTTCATATATAAACAATGTTTTAACCTTTTATAGTAAAGATACAATCAATACACCAATAATTTTTAACATAGATAAAAATTCTGTAATTTCTTACTACCATTGTTTTATGATTTGTTTTATTTTATCTATTTTTTAATAAGATGACTATGAATAAACCTGATCTAATGGGATTCTATTATCTATTGAAGTATGGGTCATAAGAAACGTCTGAGTAGAATTTTTCCATTCACTTTTTATTAAAGGGTCTAAGCAAATGCTCATAAATAATTGATAAATATTAATTAACATTTAAAAAATATTTAATCGCTATAAATGAAAATTTATTAACTATTCACAAATTGTATTAAATAAACGATTTGTTAACTATTAAAAAAAATTTTTTTAACTGTTATTAATAAATATTTATTGAGTCATCTATGGTTAAAAAATAATTTATTAAAAATTAATAAAACTTATTAACTAATAACAAGTTCTTATATCAGTGAACGGAACTTTTTCTCACAATTATTGATAGCATTCTGTACTGATATTTCTGAGATTTTACTTTCTTCGAGTTGGTTTCTCTTAAAAGTCATCTTTTATCTTCTAAGACGTTATGTTCCAGTTATTATTTCCCTTTTAATTCAAATGAATTCAATTTTTTTAGTGAAAATCACTACTAATAAAAAAAATATTCTCAATAGCTTAAAAAATAATTTTTTAACTAGGAAATATTGAATTAAAGGTACTGTGTTTGTTGATTGGAAGTCTTCTCTGCAATGCAGATAAGTTATCACCAGGTCAAAAAGCGCCTCCACATGCTACCAAATCTGGCGGAGAATCATTACAAGCTCCTCCTCCAGGTAGCCGTGCCGCCGACGTTGGTTCCAGGCCAGATGTCGGCAGAAGTGGTGGTTCACGGCTTCCAGCAACTCCACCACAAGCTCCTAAAGAAGATGGAGTAATCAGGGAAGAAACTGAAGATCTTAAAGAAGTTAATGGCCAACTAGTACGTGTAGTCAAGGGTAATTTTGGTTATGATAGTCCTGAGGGGCTTCCAATCGCTGTCAAGTAAGTATAGTTATTCTTTTAATAATATTTATGACTCAAAAAGCTGAAATTAAAAAGGGGACTTATCACAGGTTATGAAATTTTATAACTTATTTCGTCGCGTGTAAGAAACATTTTTTATATTATTTACTGAATAATTTTATAAATAATTCATCAGCAATTTATTAAACACACTGATGTTAGGCATTCTAAAAGACTAGCGGTAAAAAAAAAAAAAATACAAATTTTGAAATGTTATTGTTATATTAAGATTTCAATCGATGGGAGTTAAAAATAGAGGCACTATTATCATAGACTAGTGAGATTTAGTAAAATTTACATTATCTTATATTATTAAATTGAGTCATACTAATTTTTTTTAATTTATATATTTAGAATTGGAAATTATATATTGTATACTAAATTATTATCTAAGCTTTGTATTATTTACCAAGGTGCTATCTGACTTGGACATAATTATTTAAGCAGTACAAAAAAAAGTTATCTTTTTGGCCGATTTTAATTTAAGAACAAGTCAAAAATTAATAATAGTTAAATTTAATTTAACAATATGTTACAAAAAAAATTTTGTGTTGCTTCAGTGATGTTTTCTATCTATCTTTTTGATAAATTTGAATCCAAAAAGTACGTTCTTAATTTTTTTTCATCAACCCGTCTATTGACAACTAAATTCTCATTTGAAATTTGTAATCTAATTATCCTTTTTGTAATGATGTATTCGTCTTATATTTATTTAAAGAAAAAATTATTTTAAAAAATTTATTTTGACAATAATTATCCATAAAAGTTAAAGTGTTAAAGCAGTTGTTTAATAAATAATGGAATAAATTGATAGTTAAATATAAAAACAAATAATTATTAACTTATTTAATTAATTTAAAATGTTACCCATGGAGATAATATTATGTTCTGTATTCAGTAAAATAACTAAATATCCACGAATATATAATATTACGGGTAATATATCATTTTCACGATCCTAATTCCCAAGAGATACAATATTTAATTGAGACTATTGTATATGATTACATAATGTTCACAATTTACAGGCTTAGCAAAAACCCAATTAAAAATAAAAATTTTGAAAATATTACGATATTGAACTCAGAGTTCTCTGAAATTTTTTTTATAGATAAATTATAAATTAAGCATTAACCGAAATGGTATTTAATTGTGACTGTGTGATTATGAGTTCTAATAGTATTTGCTAAATACAGTCGATAAACATTTCATAGTTTGATAAAAGTTTGTATTTATTGGATATTTTGCCATTTATTATGTATCTGATTATTGGATACTGTAATTCGTGAATATTTCGCTGTGCAACCTTAGGTATATAATATAAATAATTCTTAAGTTTCTCTGTGATTTCGCAATTGTAAATCGTAATAAGCGTATTACCTATTAACATAGTGTACTCTACATTTCTTATGATGAACTTATATTATCAAGAATCTTTTTAGCGTGAAGCACGTTTCTATTTTTTTGGTATTTACCGGTGATAAATATTAAATAATAGTTTACAATTGTTTTTCGTCTACTGAATCTAGGTGAGATTCGATTCAGCGATGTTAATAATTTTTTATTTGTTCATTAATCAGCTATGAACAAATTTTAGGAATATTCATGTCCATTATTTTTTTTTTGTTTAATTTTTTACCAAGGCATATTTTAAATTTGTTTTTGAATATTTGATTCATTCTCTTTTTTAATGGCTCTATTCTTACCCGACTAACAAACTAATTTTTGCCTATAATATTATTGTATCAATGAAAGAAAATTTTTCATAATATTTTTGTATACCTAGAAGCATCTTAAATAATCATTGTGACAAGTTGCAAAAATCAATTTTATTCCAATTAAACGTTTTAATATTGTTCAAAGACGCATAATTGATTTGTTAATTATTGTCTATTCAAAAACTATTAATTTTATAACTTTAATCACTAATTATTACTTTTTATTTATAATTTAAACGATAATTTATAATTTTTTAATTATTTAAAAATAAATCTGATGTTCTTATTATTTAAAATTTATGTTAAAAAATTCTATGAAAAATTTTTTTCTTATTAAATGTTCTAATATTAATATTACCAATTGTAACCAATTGGTTACAAAATATAGTTAATGAGATGTTTTTATAAATAAAAAAAAAAATAAAAATTGACCAAGTTCCCTTTTGAATTTTAGCTTCTTATTATTTGACACCTTTAAAATCGTTATTGTTGTTGTTATTTATTAAGATATGAAGCAGATGAAAATGGCAACAGAGCAAGTTTCACCATCGGGAAACCCGGAGGAGGAGGAGGAGGAGGTGGAGGTGGTAGACCTGGTGGAGGCAGTAGTGGTGGCAGACCTAGCGGAAATGCTGGAGCTGGCGATGGTGGCAAAGGTCGTCCAGGCTCTGGTGGCGGCAAACCTCCAGCAGGCGGCGGAGGATCATCCAGTTCCGACAAAACTTATCTTCCTCCAAGTTAATTTATTTAATAACGATAAATATTTTCAACAACTATTTACTTTAGAAGTATCAAACGTAGGTTTAATGCAGTTTTTACTAGTTCAATTAATGCTTTGTTAGTAACTTGTTAAATTTTATTTTCTAAATAATTTATACATACATCAAATTCCGCGATATGTACTATATCCGAAGGGATTTACGAGAAGTGGCAAATGATAGTTTTGATTAGCATTTTTTATGTCAAATATCACTTCAATAATTGGATACAACGATAATCTTTCAGTTGTAGTAAAATAATTTTCTACGTTGAATACAAGTTTGTAACGCCCTTCCGTTAATGATTGACCAGCTATTTCTAATAAATCAGAGCATCTTCCATTCGATGTTGTTTTACTGTTTAAAATAATAAATATTTGTATTTATTTTAATTACATTATAATTTTGCAAATTTGTTATGTTAAAAAATAAACAAACAACTTACCTTTCACTTATCAAAACCCAGATGGTACTTTCGTTTTTGTGAAGACTCACCGGTAGATTCGGCACTGGGATTCCACGACTTGTATCTAATACGTGAGTAGATATGTGTAACTTATCCATTATTTATCAGTTTAATAATATAATTTAATTATTTTCTTGTCTAAATGTGTGTACTATACAGTTGTTGTACTATTATACAGCATCAACTGAGCTCAGTAACCAATAATAAAAAAATTTATCTCTATCTACAGAGCGATACCACAGGTCGAAGAATTTAAAAACGATATACGATAATACGATAAGAAATAAAACAACATGTAAGTTTATTTGTCACTGAATTTTTACCAAAATACAAAAATATTTTTTTGACGTAATTTGTATAAATTTTAAGTCAAGAGACAAAACTTAATAACTTATCAAGAATTTGAAAACTCCAGGGCGTATTTAAAATTATTATTGCAATAGAATTATATAATATTTTTTTTTGCAATATTAATAAATCATATACATATTTTTTTATTTATATATTTTTTAGTTATTATATATTTGTAATAATGTGATTTCTAGTGGTTGAAAACAAATTTTTTTTTGTCTTAATGACTATCATCCCAACTGGGCCACCCTCCAGAATCGCGATAAGTTGTGTAGCTATGTGGACTCAATAAAACTGGTATATGATAATTTCCTGTTGGATTCTTAACATCAAACACTATTTCAATGAATGGATACATTGTTTCAATTCTTCGGACTGTGAAATATTTATCGACGTCGAAATGAATCTTATAGCGGCCTGCAGTTAAATTTATTTTTGAATCATCAACAAGATCTGTACAACGTCCGTCAGATAATGTTGAGCTGAAAGAAAAAATTAATATATTATCCACATAAATATATTTTTTTTTATTTTCGTGAACAAGTTTTTATAAAAAGTAAAATTATTAAAATGTTTTTATTTTAATAATTGAAATTTCTAATTAACAAATTATTTCATTCAATTTAGACTATAAAATGAGAAAGTCAATCATAACTGTTTCAATTATGAAGTACGAGTAATTATTCTAATAAATTACAGTGATCGATTTTAAAGTGTTGTATTGGTGCTACTTAAGTTTTTCAAATTTTTCACTACTTTAATTTTTTTCGAACAACAAATTTCGAAACCAAATCAATTGAAATTTAACAAAAAAAAAAAAAATATGTAATAATAATAATAACCAATTAATAGACCAATAACAAAATGTTATAAAATTTTGTTTCAATTTTTCAAGTACAATCTTCTAGTCAAATTACAATATAAGGGGTCAAGCGTACATATGTTTCAGCCAATAAACTACGTTCAGTGTTAAGTTAGAGACAAAACTTTAGAGAATTTTGTTTGATAAAAAATTGATAACAAATAAATTAAATTTATTGTGAAAAATTAATGTGCAATACCTTTCGTTTAAGAAGGTCCATCGTCCATCCATAAGTTTATACAAACTTACTTGAAGTCCAGATACAGGAATTCCTTTGCTAGTATCCATGACATGAGTGGAAATAGGTGGTGGCTTAAATTTGATATTTCTAATTAAATTACTTGGTTTTTTAGTTTTTTCACTCGGACCAGCGGTAACAGTAGATCCTTTTGAGTTATTTTTAGTATTAATGGTAGAATTATTATTATTAATATTGGTATCATTGTTATTAGATATTTTAGATACAGGAGAACGTTGAGTTAGTGTTTTTGGATCTGACACCACCAAAGATAAATTATTACTACCTTTGAGTTTATCAAGAACCAATTTAGAATTTAATTTTGATGGAGTGAATGTCAGAGTTTTACCAGGAAATAGCGTCGTTTTCGTTCCCTTTGATACAATAGCAACCAATTTTTTTATTTCGTGTGGTGCAGCGTTCAAAAGATGTGATGAATTTAATTGACAAGTAGTGTAAACCTTTGTTCCCATTTCATCAGTATCATTATTTGTATTTAAATCATCTGTAATTTTCTTATTACGTAGTTTAATAACAACACCACTTTGCTGATTTTTCAAGATTTTAGTTATTGGCACTTGATTAATTTTTCTCTCTTCTTCTGTAATATTGTCTTCATTATGCACAATATTTTCACAGTCATCTTCCTCGTATTGATTGTCATTATCATCTGAATATTCTCCATGTACATGCGCCATTGCTTCAGCCAATGTATCTCTACGCTCACCAGGATCTAGCTTAATCTTTTTACTACACGGTTCATTTTTATCTATTTTTAAAGAAAAATCTTGTGAATCACAATCTTCCAGCTCAACAATCTGCTGGGTTTTTTCGTCAATTTGTTCCTCATTGTCCATATCTATACTCTGTTCTTCAATATATTCTATATCTTCGTTGTACTCGACTTCATGCTCATTATCATTATTACCTTCATCATTATCATCATCATCATCATCATCATCATCATCATTATCATTACCATCTTCGTTCTCTTCATCGTCATTCTGTTTTACAGTTTCGAAAGTTATTGTTTCAAATGGAGGTGAATACTTGAGATCACCTTCTCCAGTTTTTTGCATATGGGTTTGATGCATCAGTGCTGCTCTTTGGTGTTTCATTGTACAGGTATGTTTTAATAGTGACAACCGATGTGCATGAAGATTTTTCTTACAATATGTACAGTACGCACGTGTAGGTTGCCTTTCTACTGATGTCAGCCATCCTGAAAATTCGTTTAATTATTTTAATTACAATTTCATTGAATTGTTAACAACAAATTTTTTTTAACAAGTTTAACTTATAGCATTTATTTAAATATATACACACACTGAAATCACCAGATACCCGACAATTTTTTGATTTTATTTAAAAAATAAATTAGTGCTAAGAAAATATATCTTTATAAAGGCATAGAGAGATTTTAGTGGTGAGCTATTAATGTATTTATTGTTCGATATAAAAATTTTCATAATTTTCTATTGTTATAAACTTTGCGCTTCAGCTTTCAATATTGAATGGAAGAAAAATATCACGGTATTGATAGTAGTTTTATATTGTAATATTATTTTTAAAAAGATATGAATATGATTATTAGAGTGGGTCAGAAAATACAACTAATTTTTTTTTCTTTAGTTATCTTGAAAATATTGGATAAGATGATGGAAAAAAATTTCTTATAAAAGTTGAGCTCTTAATATTAATATTAAGAGGTACCTATTTGCGATATTCTATTTACCATTTAAATAACACAGGAAAAAAAAATTAGTAAAACGATTGAACCTACAGGCAATCCCTGCAACTTTCCGCTAATTTCAAATGGAAAGCGCTCTACATTTAACCTAGGTTAACAGCTGTTACGATGTTTTTGAGCTTGAAGAGCTTTATCAAAATTCTCGGCAAGAAATCCGTTTTGATAAATGATTGAAAAATTAGATTTAAAAAACATGTTTTGTTGATTATAAAAAAATTAGATATCTCTGGAAAAAATCAATTGATTTTGATGCGGCTTGTGGCAATCGACGTCATTTTTTGAAGAGAAGAACTGATTAGATCATAGAATTGATCGAAACAGAAGTTTCGAAGTAATTCCAAAAAAACATTTTTTCAAAATTTAAACAAAATCGAATTTTTGAGGTTTTCTCAGAATCTATAGTGTCAATTCGGTCTTAATTTATAGAAAATATAAGTTCAGCGAGGTCCTTTCAGATGCCGCAAATCGCTTTTTGATCGGATATTCCGTTACAAAATTATAAAATGTTTACACATAACACACACACACACACACACACACACACATACATACATACATACGGACATCATTACCAAACTAGGTAGAACAGCTTCTCAGGACCTCGAAACATCGAAATGATGAAAAATAGTTTTTCGAAAATCCAGGTGAAAACAATAACTTCCTGATTTTTTTAAAATCGTTGATTTTCTTAGCGAGAAGATAAAAGTTTTATTGAATGTTATTACGTTTTAATGAATTAGCATATCGTAAAACTCACAACATATTTTTATAGGAAGTTTAACGATTTTCAACAAAGGTTTGAAATGATTTTTTGTCAAATCGACTGGTTTAAAAGTTATTTAACATTAAAGTTCTTAAAAAATTTCATTGTTTTACCAAAGAACACAAGACAAACTTCGCAGAGTATATGATTTTTCTTACTTTTAAATTATTATTCCGTAATAAGCTTTAAAAAATTTTTCGAATTGATCACACATCATTAGAGGTTGAACTTTAACGTTGATTAATTTTCAAACCAGTCGACTTGGCAAAAAACCATCTCAGTACTTTTCTGTAAATCGTTAAATTTTCCATATAAATATGTATTGAGTTTTATGATACTCTAATTCGTTAAAACGTAATAACATTGTAGAAAAAAAATTTTTCCCCATCTTATTTGAATGAGAAATAGAAAATCGTAAATACAAGTATTAGTTGGTGATAAAAATAATAATAGAGTAAAAAAATCACCTTTGAAATCAGGCATAAGTTCCCACTCTTTGCGATAACGTTGTGTATAAACTCTCGTTTTCGCGTGACTTATTTTTCCAGTTGGTGTTAGACGCGGTGGCTGCTCTTGAATATATTCAGTAGCACATACCACTGTGTGACCATCAATAATGATTTTTGGAGATACTTTATTTTTTTCCATTTCTTATGGTATTTATTCAAAATTGAATATTGGAAATAATATCTAGAGAGATATTTTAATTTTTCAATATCGAAAAAAAAACCCTATATAACTTTTAGAACAAAATCACTAAAAACACTTTACCATTTTATGCTTTCAACAATTTAAAAAAATAGAGACCTAGAAAACTAGGTGCCTAGTTATTGATGATAACTCCCTAGCAATGGCGACTAAAATGGCCCAAAGAGCCTCTTCTCTTTCTCTACGGACAATAACCACTGAATTTCATTCTATATACAGTAACGTCGTGCAGTAATATGGATCCACTCCTTTCCTGAAATTCAACAATTATATGATAATATTTTATTATTCATTTTAAAAACGTTGACAAGCCGATTATGATTGTTAAATCAGTTTGATACTATTTTATTAACTAGATAAAATAATCATTTAGTTTCACCTAATTTGTATTTGTCATAATATTGATGTTGCTATCTTAAAATAATTTTACTTTTATGCCAACAATAAATACGAGCCTGAGTTTCCCCAGAGTGTTAGAAAATGGCTGGTTATTGGTAAAGAAATGCGTGCGCATCTCTCATAATAAAATTCAAATTAGCGGGAAATTAAAAGACTTGAAAAACAAAAAACTAGCTTTTTTTTTTATTTAAAATAAACATAATTTTTTTTTTTCGTTAACTACACATTCTTAAATACGCTACAAGTCGTTGCAGGACGGCAAAATTTCATGGACTACAGCTGCTGGTAGCGCATTTACAAATGTATGCTAAATCATCAGATCACTCTTTGTGCCATAAACGTGGTTAAAACTTTTTCAAATAAAGTGAAAAACTGAAAAAAATGGATTATTAAAATTATTATATATTTTTTTTACTGTTTTTAATTTATAAAAATTTCTTAAGTGGTGTTTAGTCTTAATTTCTTGGTGATCAGAAATTCAAATTAAAAAAAAAAAAAATAATTAATAAATAATTAAGAGATTTTCAGTTCAACTGATTTATGAACGCTATCTGTAGTCTATTTGGAGAACATCGTCGAAGTCGCATGTTTTTTGTGCCCGCTCACAGCTTACGCTCTGTGTTCTGGTGTTCTTTAATTGAAAAGCAACCTTTAGCCACAATATGTAAGTTCAGTAGGTATTCTATTCTATTCTAGTACTTTAGTACTATATATTTAAACTATAGAATAAATCTTGCATCAGATGATTGTGTAAAAGCCTGCGCCTACGTGCATTTTTACACGTGGAGAGTATAGTAAACATATGAGAGAGATAAAACTAGTCGAATGACATTTGCCAATTGGTATATGTAACAATAACAATAGTTTATAATAACTATAATAATAATGTCTACGTAATATAATTTAAATAAACAATTACACTTAAAAGGGGTGTTTTGAAAACATTAATTTTAAATCAGCATGCTAAGTCGTATTTCGAGGTATGTTTATTTTATTTAAATACGTTTCATCATAAATATAAGTTATTGGAAATATTAATATCTAACCTTGAAGTGTATTTTTCTAAATTATATTTTATTTATTAATTTTATAATTACTTTATTATTTGTTCTTTTAGATGTATTGTGGTAAAATCATTCAAAAAAATTACTCTAAATCAATAAATTTAATATTTGCGGCTAAATATTCGCGTAGAAGTGCGAAAAATACGACAACATACAAATTAATTAAGTCGAATGGTATTGACGCAGATATTGACAATGGAGAACTGGACAACAACCCAAATTGGGAATTATTTGGACCAAGAGGATTTAGATTTTATTTGCCAGGGAGTATAGGACCTGGGTGGTTAGATCAATCGACTACTGCTCAAGTTGAAACTCGGTCCATTTTGATACCGAGAAACAAAGAAGAGTGTGATGATGGAGATGATTTTAATAGTCTTGAAATTAACGACATGATAAATGTTGGTAAAACTAAAAATAATAAACTTAAACGAGTGAGACGGAAAAGTCATCAAAATCAGCCTATTTTACACTGCATTGCACAAGAATGCCCCATGTTACTGAGAAAAGGTATTCAAGAACTTTTTCCAAGTTGCATCGAAGTTGCCTCACCACATCTTACTATTGTTACTATCACACAGAAGTTGAGTCCTAGGATGATGCGATGGAGCAAAGAAATTGAGACTGAAAAATTAGCTAAATTCGTAAGTAATTTATTATTAATTATTATTATAACTAATTTGGAATATTTTATTTATAGGTATCATCAATCGCTTTTGATTTTGAGAATCATTTAGTAGTAATATATCTCTGAAATATATTAGAACATTACCATCTTTCAATTAAATTAATCGTTTCGAGTTTATAACAAGCTTTAACGTGTTTTGATATTATAGTAAAGTGAGTAAATTATTTTATGGTGAATAATATTTTTCAAAGATATCATTGAATATGACAACAGAAGGAATGTAATGGGTACTAATAAAATGCATAGTTTAATAAATTCTTTGAAATTAACGTAAAAATAATAGAAAGAATGCGATGAAACAAAGCAAAATTATGATAGTGATGTCTGCTGACTATATGGTCCTATCAAAATTGAAAAAAAATTGATTAAAAAAATAATTTTTGGAATCGAGATAGCAGTCATTTAACAATTAGAAAAAAAAAACTGAAATTTTTAACAAATTAGAAATCTATTCTATTATAAGTTATGATGATGAAATAATCAGCAAGTTTTGTTCAAAATCTGAAAAATTATAAAAACTTTTAATTCAAAGCCCCATAAAATATGTATCTATTAAAAATAAAATAGAATTAATGATACTAAATAATTGCTGAAAATTTATTAATATTTTTTTATACTTTTATCGATTTAGTTATTTATTTGATAAGGATTGTACAAAACTATCTCTGAGACTCTATTATTGGCCTTATAGCTGTTGGGTTCTGTAAATGGAAATAAATTAAAAAGTCTATTTATTTAAATTTTCGGAATAAAGAAAGAAGTAAGAGTCAATAAAACGTACTTACATATATTAAAAATGTGGCAACATTGTATAATTCATTTGACTAATATATGTATTATTTGGCTAAGCAGTAATTATTTGAGTGTATAATATTTTATTGAGAATATTATTTTCATTCGAAAATTTATATTTGCTGTGAAACCAAATGAATATTATAAAATATTGATGATCTTCTGGTTTTTTATTGTAATAGATTACAAACGATGTTGTCATGAAATTAGATTTATTAATATTTATTCGTTTTTATTGTTATTGACTAATTTTTTATGAGTTCTTAAATAATATGCAAGTTTCACAATCAAACAAAGTAGTAGAAGTCTATTTATCGAACAGATCATAAACTATTTTGCCATTTTCGTCTGATGGAAATTGATATTTTTTTATTTTTAATGGTCGAACCATATAAAAAACTTTAGTTTTTCTAGATAAATGAAATTATTTGAAAAGTAATATTTAGATGCACCATATTATTTTTTTGAACTTAAAAAATAATCTTCTTTAAAAAATAAATCTGATAAGATGATTTCCCAACAACATTTTTACGTGAGAGAAGATATATTTCTAATAATAATAAAGTAAGCATGTATATTTGATATTGATATTTTTGTTTTATTTTTGGCAGCCAAGTTCGCTGATGTAGATACTTGACAAAATTTCATCATAAAAATAGTAACAAAAATAAAAATAAATATTATTTGTATTAGTAATACCAGTAATTTAAGTAAATATTTGCTTTTTATTATTGTTTTAATTCATCTAATTATTTGTATGAAAAAGCAAAAATTAATGCTTTCTTTTCCAAATTTTTTACCGATCCAAATTGAACAGATGAAAATTGCAATTTAGTTTGTTGCCTATTTATCGTTATTCATTTTTGGATAATTAATCAATCATTTAAAGATTTAGATGGCAAAATCATAACATTTTTAAAGAGTATCAATTATATATTTTTAACTATCCACTTTAATATTTTTATTTTATCATCTTACATTACATATAATACTATATTTTATATATTACAATAAATTGGAAGTAGAAAGGAATTAATAAATTAATTAATACAGTATATTTAACAACTTTATGAGCTTTCAATTTTCTTAATGAACATTATAGGCGTTATAAGCATACTTCTATTAACCATCTATCAACTTATTGATGAAAAATAAATTAAGTAAAAAAAGAAAATTATAGTAAGAATGATTTATTATGCGAATATGTTACAGATGAATTATTTAGAATGTTAATTGTTGACACCAAAATTGTTTTTCACTTTGATAATTACAATTGTTTCTATTGCAGTTTCTCCTTGCTGCTTCTGATATTTGTACTAAACTGAAAATGTTTGGATACTGGGCTGATTTCATAAATCCATTCAGTGGTCAGCCTTACTTAAATCCTCATAAAACCGGTGTATTGTACAAAACAGATGAGCGTTTTCGTTGCTTGGGCTTTAAGGTTCATCGGAACAATAACTGCAAAATAATTATGCATGAAAACAAAGGCTCTGAATTTATCGGTAAGTTTTTTTGTTTTTTTAAATTATTTATTTAACGTTGCTTTAACCATTTGGTCCTAGGCGACAGATTATAATACAATTACAGAATATAATTTCAAACAAACAGATAGATCATTATCAGGACTGTAAATCCGCAAACACTTTAAATACAAAGTATATTTCTAATTTCATTCTATTAATCGTGTCAACAAATCGTTTCATTTTACTGCTATTATTGAGATTTAGTCCATCTCATTGAGAAGCTGCTGTGCTTTTCTCTGTTGGATCAATCCTGGACAGGTGGTAATGTGTTTTACTAAGACGATTTCGTTGCATCCTGGGCAATCGGTAGGGTTTGAACCGTTCATTAGGTGTCTGTGAGAAAATTGTGTGTAGCCTTTTATCTCGTGTAAATTACAGGGTTTGGGGTTCTGTGTCAAGCTCCAGGTCAGATGTATCATCTTCAGATATGCCCTGGGCTTTGGATTTTTCCGTTTCTGAGCTATTGGATAAGTCATATTCAATATCGTATTCTTCAATAATTTTCCTTCTGAGCTTCGTGAAATTTGTTTTCATTTCCCGAGATGATAATAGTTTGTAAAGGTCTGAAAGCATGATCACTGGTTGTAGAGAGTCTATTTGGAATTCTTCAAATATATTCCTGACTTTTCTTTGGCCTTTAGTTCTGTCGGTAAGTTTAATTTTATTTATAACTATAACTTTTACTATTTAAAATGTGCCACCCGTTTATTGATTTGCAAATTTCGTTTAAGTACTTTCTAATTTTAATCAATATAAAGTTTGATAGTATTTCTTAAATAGAATCTTGTTTTCAGGAGTGAAGTTCAAGTATGAGCTCTAAAAATAAATTTTTTTAAGAAAATCAATTGCAACGATATTTGGAGAGTTTTAATAACTTATCTCTAGTAATCTAGGTGTCTTAAAATAGTTTCAATTATAGAATAAATTTTGACTCCTTCACAATCAAAAATTTATAAAATCGGCTTAATAATATTTATCCCTTTTTTTTCAATAATTGTGTGATGTTCTTTCATATAATTAATTTTTTAATTAATTATTATGCAATTTTGCAAGAATGCGAAGTTAATTTTTCATAACCAGTGAAAACATCATGAGTCTGAAGTTAACAAAAAATCGAATATAAAAAACCACAACATGTCATATAGATTTAAAAAGTAAAGCAATTGAAAGAAGAAAAATCGCCATTCGCCAACTAAAATGGAAGTAGATTTCCTATCCAAATAAAATTACAATACTGATAAGTCAAATGTTTCAATCATTTTCACCGATTCCCTTATACCTAAATCAGTGCAATATCAAATTTTATAATAGGCATAGTGAAATAGGGCGTAATTTTAAGTCTACACAAACGTAGTACTCAAATTAAAGCTTATTTAAATAGCTTTCCGATGCAACTTACAGAAATTTGATAAATTATTGTATTCAAAAGTTATTCAGGGAATAAACCGGGAAAATATGAAATTTCATTCATTTCAAAATTAAAAATTGTTGCGATTTCGAAACTAAAAGACCAATTAAACCTATCTTTGAATTTAACCTTTCTATTTATCTGCAAAAAAAAAGTATGGTAAAGTATACGCAATGATAGAAAGCTGCTGAACCAATTTTATTTATTTATTTATTTATTATTTCATTTCAATGCCAAGGCAGTATAGCCAGATGGCAAAAGTATACAAAAAGAGTTATAATAAAGTACACGTAAGTCTAATGAAGATATAAAGTTTAGAAAAAATTAGATATCTATTAGTTTAGAAAATATTAGATATAAAAATTGATTATTTTTTATGAAATATTATTTTCTTAATTTGGAATACAAATTTGATAAATAAAACAAAGAAAATAAATTTGAGGATAAAAAAATTGAGTATTAAAAATTTAAAAAAAATTTAACAGTTTAACTCAGTGATACAAAAAATACAAATTATAGAAGATGATAATCTGAGATGATCTAGAACAATAAACTTATGTAAACAGAAATGTGAAAAAGAATATAAACGGTTTGAAAATTAGGATTTATTTTCTTCAAATGGCAAATAATGGCAAATAACTGTATCCAGACTGGATAATAACATAGCATAATAGATCAGTGATCCAAGCCAAGTACCATGAAATCAAAAATTCCAACTAGGTTTGACTTTAACTGGCGTTACACATGCAGAACTTGTGAGGTTCAAACTAGCAACTGAAAACTAATGCTTTTTTTCGAGTGATGTGAGCTACATGGATATCCCAAGAGAGATTATTTGTTAGGTGTGTGCCCAAACGTTTGGTTGAGTTTACATAAGGTATAATATTACCATCAATGATAATTTGAGGCAGATCCCAGTTGTTCAATTTTCCGTGCAGCAAACTTTAATCTGTCATAAATAATAATAAATTCGTCGTATTTTCATTTTATTTTGCTGAATTACATATGTTCATAAATCCAAAATTGGAATTCGATCGGTTTCTGTCCATAGTATTTCCTATTCAGATCGGTTTAAGATTTTTTTGTGTTATTACACTTAAACTGTTTTTAAACGTATACGGAAAAAAAATATTGTTAAAATGACTATCAGTTTTTCAACCCCGGGTTTACGTATTTTATCATTGTGAATATATCTATATATCTATATTATATACAGATTAGACTGCGTCAAAATAACTTTTTATTTTTTTTTTTTTCGATTAAGCGTATCTTAAAAGTTTCTTCAATATAAAAAAAAAATTCTCCTAAAGTTTGAGCTCAATATCTCAAAAATTGAGCTGGCGCAAGGGGGGTCTCCTTTTCCATTTAAATAACATTGTAAAATTTCTTTTTTTTTTATTTTTAAAATAGCTATACAAATAAATTTTTTTTTTTTTCAATTTTGCTCTTAACTATTTTATAGGAAATTTAATTCTTTACAAAATTGTTTATGTTTATTTTTTTCCTAAACTCAACAGAAACGAAGTTACAGAGGGCCGAATTAGGAGGAAAAAAATAATTAATAAATTAATAACAGAAAAAAATTTATTATTTTAACTTAAATATAAGTTAAAACAGCCGAGCCCAGTGATTGCAGTTTCAATCGGCTTAGCGAAACGAATGGAAATTTTGAAAAAACCTTTTTAGAGAAAATAGATAATTTAATAAACTATTTCACCACAAAAAATTTTTTTCAAATATTTCATTTGTTTCGTGAAACCAATCGAAACTGCAATTGCTATGCTGTTGGGAGTACGACAGAGATAGTTCCGTTGAACTCCGTGAGAGCAAAGCGAGAACAAGATGGTCTCGCCTGTTAAGCACAAATTTACTGTATAGGAAAAATAAATATGTAAAATAATAAATAGTATAAATCAAGAATATAGCTACAATATTAATATAATAAATAGTTATTTATTTAAAAGTACATTTTTCAAGAAATATTTTATAAAGACACTCATTTAAAACACGTTATTTTTAACTTTAGAAGAATATTAATACTACTAATTATTTTATTCTTTTTTAGAAACTCTTTCTTTCCTAAAATTATTTTTTTTTGGATTCTTAAATTTTTTAAATTTAATATTTCCACTAAATTCTGTAAAGTTAAAACGTCATAAGCTGTATCATGGAATGATTGTTGTTCATCATCTGAATTTTTTAAAAAATCTTGACTCTAATTTAAATTTACCAGGACCTTTTCTATCACTCAAGACTGATCGAAATATTGCTAAATTAAAATCTGCCATTCTTTAGCCGCGAAGTCATTATTTATTATTTGCAGTCTCCAACTATACGTAACCTCAAAATTATTTCAAAACATTAAATTTTTCTACAACACATGTCTCAAGGGGCAAACGATTCTGAGCGAGAATGCAACGTAGCCAAGTCAAAAAAAAGACGCAGTGGGATTATTTTTCTACTTCTGCGCATATGAGAGGAGGCGCAAAAGTGTACTGCATCTCAACTACTTCATATTGTAGTTATAATGCTTTACATTGGGGCATATGGGGGGAAATTTTTCTGAAAGTTGAGAACTGTTTTAGGGTAATATCTCCTTAAGAAGCTATTAAAGATTACTTAAGAATTTAATTTGACAAGATTAACCTAATAGGAACTTTTTTGCTAACTAAAGAATGTAGTCACCTCTCGGATACTCTACTATAGTAACTGACCGATTTTAGTCAGATCATGCGGTGAGAAATTTTCATGAATTATTTTCAATGTTTTAAAAATTAAATAGAATTTGGAATGCCTATTCATTGTAATGATTATAAGTTCAAAAATAATTAAAAATAAATTTCAAGGTCATAAAAAATTCCGTTAATAACAATCTTTGGATTTTTTTATGAAAGCGGTCAACTACTGGTGCCCGGTCAACTACTGGAACATTTACCCTACATTGAGTTAAATTATTGATAAGTTAAAATAATAAATTTTTTTCTGCTATTAATTCATTAATTATTTTTTTCCTCCTATTCGGCCCTCTGTAACTTCGTTTCTGTTGAGTTTAGGAAAAAAATAAACATAAACAATTTTGTAGAAAATTAAATTTCCTATAAAATAGTTGAGAGCAAAATTGAAAAAAAAAAAAATTTATTTATATAGTTATTTTAAAAATAACAAAAAAAGAAATTTTACAATGTTATTTAAATGGAAAAGGGGAACCCCCCCCCCCCCTTGCGCCAGCTCAATTTTTGAGATATTGAGCTCAAACTTTAGGAGAATTTTTTTTT
>CAJNRD030001118.1:7968853-7981006 GCA_905319865.3 Cotesia congregata
TAGGGATGGGCGATGTTAGCAAAAAAAATCGACATCGGACTATCGATTTTCGAAATTTTTCACCATCGAACCATCGATGTTTTGACAAAAACATCGAAACCTCGATTGTAGACATCGATGTTGAAAATGCGCGCGAAAATTCAAAAATATTATTATTACAACCAAATTTAGCGCAAAAAGAAATAATTTTAAATTATTACGAATCATAATCTAATCATTAATAATTACACCGGCACACAAAAAAAAGTTGTCAGTACACGGAAAAAAATTAACTGTTGCTGCAACAGGAGGCAGTCATGTTGCAGCAACAGTTAATTTTTTTCCGTGTACTGACAACTTTTTTTTGTGTGCCGGTGTAATTATTAATGATTAGATTATGATTCGTAATAATTTAAAATTATTTCTTTTTGCGCTAAATTTGGTTGTAATAATAATATTTTTGAATTTTCGCGCGCATTTTCAACATCGATGTCTACAATCGATGTTTCAATGTTTTTGTCAAAACATCGATGGTTCGATGGTGAAAAATTTCGAAAATCGATAGTCCGATGTCGATTTTTTTTGCTAACATCGCCCATCCCTATTTCTTATCGACTCATTTTTAACGTATGAGGTTGACTATTATTACTGCTCAAAGAACTGTGTCGAACGCTGCGAAGTTCGTCAAAATTGGTTGATTTGTTCCTGAGATATTTAATTAAAAAAAAAAATCAAGAAAGCGGGGTTTTTTAATACTTATAAATTTTTAACTCTTCTAGTCTACTCAACAAAAGCAAAAACTACGACTAAATCAAGAACTGCACTCAAAATTACGATCGAAGTGTCATTAAATGCGGAGTTTTATGAAAATATGTTTTACGGTTTGTCCCATCTCTCGCAAACAGTTAGGTAATAAGTTTATAAACAAATCAGTAAAAACAAAAAAACGGGGTCGGTTCTTTGCAAATATCTCGAAAACATTTGCAACTATCGAGAATTTGAAAAAAGATCCAAAGAGAGCAGACAATTTCCAGTGAAGTAGTCCTCTGCTTCTCCAAGTTGTGGAACCAATATTAATAATCTTAATTTAGCGGTGAAAATACAGAAAAAACGGGTGACTCAATGCGTTTACGCGTACCTACTCTGAAGCTTCAACAAAACAAATTATTTAAACTTAATAAATATGAATTCTGAGGAATCAAAAAAATTAGACACTTGCTAGATAGTTAAATGAACAATAATCCGGTAATAACAAATTTTTATCACAATTTTCTTGTAAATTATAATTATCCTTTTGTGAATGAGCAAATTTAAAAAAAAATTTTTTTTAAATCGAAAAATCGGATTTTTATTTAATAAATGATACATGGTCATTTTTGTATATTTTTATAGTATTAAAAAAAATAGAGCGCGAAAATTTATTTGCTTATAATGAATTGTTTATTTAATAAACAAATAAAAAATTAAAATAAAATTTCATTTTTTTCAGAATCAGAAAGACCAATGAAAATAATGATTTAAAAAAAAAAAATTAGAAACACGGTTGACCCTGAAGGCCATCCCTGCAACTTCCCGCCAATTCTATACCTAAACGCCTGAAATTGCACTTATGACGTTTTAGAGCTCTTTGAGCTCATAAATACAATTTGTGTATTATTTTGAGCTCGCCAAGCTCAAAAAAATAGCTTTTGTATGCTTTGAGCTCTTCGAGCTCAAAAGTTTGATAGAAGTTTGATAAAACAGTTTTTAAGCTTCATAAAAAATCTTTGAGTTTATATTGACAGAGTGGAAAAATTCGGAGTAATTCCGAAAAAACGCTTTTTTCGGTTTTCTTTCGTCAACGATAACTCACGAACGAATTAACCGATTTTGACCGGACTGGCGGCGATCGACGTGGTTTTTTGATGTTAAGAGCTGATTAGTTTTTGAAATTGATCGGAAAAGCCGTTTAAAAGTTATTCCAAAAAAACCACTTTTGAAAAAATTTTTTGTAGTTTTTTTGCGATTTCTCAAAATCTACCGGTCTGAATCGTTTCAAAGTGTATACAAAATCTAAGTTTGGTCAAGCCCTTTCGAATAGCGCCAACCGCGATCAAATCGGTCAAGTCGTTCAAAAGTTATAAGAGCTTTACATACACACACACACACACACACACACACACACACACACACACACACACACACACACACACACACGCGCGCGCGCGCGCGCGCGCGGTCCATCGGTGGATGAATACGGTAAACCTGCATCTGGCTACACACAAAACTAAGGCAGTGCTTATATCCAGCAGAAAAGTGTTAGAGACCATCAAGCTGAAAGTAGGCGAACAAGAAATCACATCACAACCTTACATCCGATATTTGGGAGTGATGCTTGATGCCCGTCTCAACTTTAAACAGCAAGTGGAACACGTCAGTGCCAAAGCGTCAGTAGTGAAGGCTAGTCTCGCACGACTGATGCCGAACGCTGGAGGCCCAAAGGAGAGCAGGAGACAACTACTATCATCAGTTATCACATTGGTGCTCACATATGGAATATCTATTTAGGCAGACGCGCTGAAGTTGCAAGAATCATGAAGAAAAGCTGGACCAGTATATCGACTGAGCGCTATAAGACTAGCCGGTGCATTTCGCACATCAGAAGTAGCAGTGTGTGTCATTTCAGGAACTTTGCCGCTCAGAGTTCTAGCTGAAGAAAGACGGAACCTTTACCAACAAAAGAGGTCAACCACACTAAGTGCCGAGGAACTCAGAGCTAAAGAACGGCAAAACAGCATTGCACGATGGCAATCACAGTGGGACGCCGCGACAACAGGAAGATGGACACACCGTCGCATACCGAAGATCGACATTTGGCTTAACCGGAATCACGGTGAGGTCAATTACTATCTTACGCAGATGTTGTCGGGACATGGGTGTTTCCGAGAGTATCTACACCGCTTCAAGCACGATAACTCCTCGGAGTGCCCGACCTGCCCAGGAGTTGCTGAAGATGCGGAGCACGTCTTCTTTGTACGTCCTCGTTTTGACCCACAGCGTGAAGAGCTGGAGAGAATCCTGAACCAGAGATTGCAACCAGATTCACGAGTGGAAGCAATGTTGTCATCAGAAGCTGCCTGGAACGCTACCAACACGTTTGCAACAGAAGTCCTCAAAAACTTGCGTTCCACCGAAAGAAGAAGAACAAATAGCAGAAGATAGAAGGAAGGTAGTTAACACCTTAGCCACCAGAAGGAAGAGCAGTAGCTAGATCCTCCCCTCACGAAGTAATGCCTGACGGCGGTTTCCATGAGGGATTAGAGGAAAGAGGAAAGGGGTTTAGGGTTTAGTGGGTAGGGGCGTTAGCGTCGAGTTTTAGTATGAAGCTGCGTCGAGTCGCCACATATCCAGGCCAACAACTATGCCTAGAATCCGTAAAAAGGATTCCCCCCCCTAAAGGAAAAAAAAAAAAAAAACACACACACACACACACACACACGCGCGCGCGCGGGGGTAGTCAGGGAAGCTTCCTATGACCTTAAAACGTCGAGATCTGATGAAAACTCGATTTTTGCAAAACGGGGTGAAAACAATAACTTCCCGATTTTTGAAAATTTGAGATTTTTAGCGAGAAGTTAAAAATATTTAAATCGGTTGACTTTGAAGGCCATCCCTGTAATTTTTCGTTTCTCTTAAGATTCTATCAAATTTTATATCTGTAGGATCTGTATTTGAAGAATATGAATTTTTTTACTATTATCACTCCCGCAATCCCTTTTGGGGTTAGAATTCGAGAAAATCCATTATCAGCTAAACGTCACATTATTCACGAAAATTTCTACTAAATTTAGAGACTGTAGAAGTTACAGTTTGGAAATTAAAATTTTGGATTTTAACACACCTACCCCCGCAATCCCTGTAGGAAGTAGAATTTTTTGAAATCCGTCTTGAGATTCTCTCCTCGTAAGAAATAAAAGATTCCTACCAAATTTACAGCTTTTAGAAGTTATTTTTTAGAGATTAAGATTTTTTATTGTCAACCCACCCCCGTGATCCTTATTAGGGATAGTTCGTCGTAAAATCCGCTCTAAGATCATTTCTGTGTCACATATAGAAATGAGAAAACTCCTATCATATTTGGCGATAATAGGAGCTATAGCTTGGAAATTAAAAATTTTAACACCTCCCCCCTCCCAAACCCCTGTAAGGTGGGCTATCGTAAAATTCGTTCGTATATCGTTTCTACATCTCTCACGGAAAATTCTTACCCAATTTGGAGCCTATAGTTCAAAATCGGGAATTTTTCATTGTTAACGCCCCCACAATCCTTTTTGGGGTGGGATATCGTAAAATTTGTTCATGAATTATTTCTATATCACATATAGAAGATAGCTACGAAATTTGGAGTATGTAGGAGCTATAGCTTGGAAATTAAAAATTTTCATTGTTAACACCCACCCCTGCAATCCATATTGGAAGTAGGTTTTCATAAAATCCTCTCTTAGATCATTCTTACCTCACATATAGCAGATTCTCACCAAATTTGGAACCTATAGGAGCTACAGTTTGGAAATTTAAAATTTTCATTGTTAACACCCACCCCCGCAATCCATATTGGGGATACCCGCATGGAGAAATATATATGTCAAAAATATATGTCGCATATATAATATATATGCCGCATATATTTACGCAAAAAAAAAATATGTCAACATATATTTTTCACATAGATGCTGACATATATGCAGAGATACATGCTTACATATATGTAAGCATGCACTGAAAAAAAAATTTCTAAGTTTGAGAATTTTTTTACTCAAATCAAAAAAGTTAAATTTTTCAAAATTATTTTCTTGATTCAAGTTACATTTTTTTCTGTGTATCTCTAGACACTTATATGCGCACATATATCTGAACATATATGCACGCATATATGTGAACATATATCTACGCATATATGTGAACATATATGCGGACATATATTTAGCGCAAAAAAAATATATGTGAAAATATATATTTGCATATATTTTTCGCATATATATTTTTCCATGCGGGTAGGTTGTCATAAAATCCTCTCTTAGATCATTTCTACTTCACATATAGCAGATTCTTACCAAATTTGGAGCATATAAGATCTATACCTCAGAAATTTGAAATTTTCATTGTTAACACCCACCCCGCAACCCCCTGTGGCGTGAGCTATCGTGAAATTTGTTCATAAATTATTTTTACATCACTTAAAGGAGATTCCTAGCAGATTTGGAGTCGATAGAAGCTAAAGCTTGAAAACTAAAAATTTTCATTGTTAATACACACACCCCCGCAACTCCCTGTAGGATGGGATATCGGAAAATTGGTTCAAAAACTATTTTTACATCACTTACAGAAGATTCCTACAAAATTTGAAGTCGATAGGAGCTATAGCTGGAAAATTAAAAATTTTCATTATTAATACCCACCCCCGCAACCCCTTCAGGGGGTGAGATATCGTAAAATTCGTTGATAGATTATTTCTACATCTCTTACAAAACATTCCTACCAAATTTGGAGTCGATAGAAGGTATAGTTTAAAAACGGGAATTTTTCATTATTAACGCCCCCGCAAATCCCTTTGGGGGAGGAATTTCCTAAAATCCGTTCTTAGCTGACCTCTACATGGTAAAAGTAATATCCCTGCAAAATTTCAAGTCTCTAGGTCTTATAGTTCCAGAGATATCGTGATGAGTGACTATCTATCTATATCTATAGAAAGTCTCCTATATATATATATATATATATATATAGAAGATTAATTTAATTATATCTAATCATATATAATTAGATATAATTATATATAATTATTTCTATTGTGGGGGTCATATCTTCCACCCACTCCCGGGTAGTTTAATTATTATTATTTGTAATTGTTTATTATTATTTATGATTATTTATAATTATTTATAATTATTATTATTGAATTATATATAATTATTTAATTATCATTATTTATAATTATTAATATTATTTAATTATTATTATTATATCTCAATAATATGAGAGTAATAATTCTGGGTTCGAATCCCAGTCCGAGCTATCTAATAATTTTTTCTCGCATATTCTATAAACTCACATTAAGATGATCCTCTCCACAATCCTTTCTCAATCCTTTCCTACCAAAATATCTTAATTTTTTTTTTTTTTTTTTTTATCTTTAATATAGTTTATTACAAATGGCAAACGTTACATAAATAAATCTGTAAATAAATGCTAACCGTAAGATGGACGGTGTGGCTTAATGTATATAAAATAAGTGAAAGGAAATTTAGTATAGACCGGATAGCTCAAATGGTAGAGTAGCCGACATGTCTTCGGAAGGTTCTGGGTTCGAATCCCAGTCCGAGCTATCTAATAATTTTTTCTCACATATTCTATACACTCACATTAAGAAGTTCCTCTCCACAATCCTTTCTCAATCCTTTCCTATCAAAATATCCTGTTACGTGAATGTTGGAATGCTTCACGTAATAATTATCCGTAACTCCTATTCTTTCCCGCTTCACAGCATTATTTATATTTGTTGTTGTTTTTTTTTTTTTTTTTTTTTTTTAGTATACTTAATCTTAAATACTTTAGTATACTTAATCTTAAATAAGTACATATTAGATTAGTATACTTACGTACAACTAAGTACTCCTACCCTTAATATATTTTTCTCTATACTTCCACCGAGTACCCCCTACCCCTTGAGAGGTCGGGGGCCGAGATGGACACTTTAAAATGATCAGTTCGACCGAGTGACCCCTAAGCTTTGCATCGCATAATTATAACTTCACTCCGTTTTAAGTACACGCGTGTATTAGCAATTAAATATATTTAAATAAAAATTATAATTGTATATCTACGTTTACTTCGCTTAATAACTCAACGCCCTTACTTCCCAAACTATAAAAATAAAAAATATTTACCGCGAGCGGGGATCGAACCGGGGACCTGACGCTTCAAAGACCAACACTACCTGTTTACCTATACGAGACTTACTGGAAGAGTATAGCTTGAAATACCTACAACTAATGCAAATCGAATACATAATCGATTTTTATAAGTTAAATTAATTAATACAGTTCCATTATTTCATCCACAAAAAACTATAGTTTAAAAGATTATTAATCATTTGAGTAGCAGACTCTGAGATGACAACAGAGAATGTTTTATAGTAATCACAAAATTCATATATAATTATATATGATTCATATATAATTAGATATAGTTACACTGATATTGATAGAAGGATTTGCTTATATTTATTGAGCTTTATTGACTGATAATAAGTGATTTTTTTAACATCATGGGATTTAATATACATTTATTACCAGTTAATAAATTATTCATTAATTACGATTTATTAAATGTTAATAAATATTTCTTAACAGTTAACAAATATTTATTTAAAATCAAAAGCAAAAATAGCAATTTTCTTTTGACATTTTTTATAACCTGACAGCTGGAATACATAACTGTAACACATGATAATAATTCAAACCAATAAAAAAATTAACGTTTTTAATATTGAAAAATTTAAAAGATAATTATGAGCTGTGATAGAATTCAGTATGTTACAATAAACGTTATTATCATGTAATATAATTAATGAAAATAATTTATAAAGATGATTTTTGTTTATAAGCAATCTTCATATCATATGACATTGCAAGTGGAACAAATTAACTCAATAAAATATTTATTAAATATAATCATTAAAAAATGCTGCATCTAATTATATATTATTATATATTAATGAATGTAAATTTATAATTTACATTTGATTAGATATAATTATGTACATAGCTTTACGTTTAATTATATACATGGTCCTATATAAATTAGATCTAATTAGATCTAATTATATACAGATTTATATATATAATCATATATAGCCCTAGATAACTCAGATCTAATCAGATCTAATTATATATAATTCTACATATTCAATATATAATCATATATAAATATATATGATTAGGCAAATTCATTTTTTCCCGGGTAGGGACTGGGGGGGGGCTCCGCCCCTCCCCCAACCCCCCGCCGGGGCTTTGCCCCTGGACCCCAATTTTGTACCCACATATATCACCGCATTTGTAATACAAAATAGTATGTGCAACTCGTGCGACGTTGTCGACTCGCTTCGCTCGTGCGTTCAACTTCGCTTTCGTGGGCAATCGACAACTTGTCGCACTTGTTGCACAATATACTATTTTACTCGGGTACAGAGAATCACCCATCTTAATATATATAAATCACGTGTCACGTTGTTTGTCCGCGATGGACTCCTAAACTACTTAACCGATTTTAAATTAAATTTGCACACCGTGTGCAGTTTAATCCAACTTGAAAGATAGGGTAGTTTTTATCTCAATTATTGATCTCAATAATTGTTATCGCAAATTAAATGTGTATTATACGACTTTAGTGTGTATTTATCGGTTAGTTCTGTAAAATCCTAATAGATGGCGGTTTGACATCTAGGTTCCACAGATATCCGGTAGATGGCTTAAATCTCAAGGCCATGTGGGGGTAAATACACACACAATCAAATCACACAAACACTCTCACACACACTATACTCAATACTAAAATCAAACTAGGCGCTCAACAATCCTACCAACTACCTCTCCCCGTACGGGCCGGTGTTAGTGGTACCCCTGAGATTTATTATTATTATTATTATACGAGAGTACAAACTATACATACCGTCTAACGATTACTAAATATTATTATATTCATTGTTTAAATAATTATCATTATTATTATTATTAATAATTGGATAAATAAAGATAAGTGTTATATTCTATATGTGTGTACGTTTAATTGTAGTAGTATTAACCCCTACAGCCAAACACTGTCTATTTGCGGTTTGGATTTGGAAAACACATGTTTCTCACATGGACAGCTATATGTTGCCTGCTCACGTGTAGAAAAACCATGAAATCTCTTCGTGTTAGCAAAAGACAGGTTATATGTTAAATTTCAATTTTTTAATAATTTATTAAATGATAACCCTTCGTCAGATCTACTCCAAAAAATTAATTTAGACGTATGAGATAGCAATTTATAACATATCAAAAAATTAGCTTTTGATGTGGGCGGAACGTTTTATTTTCAATCCCATATGAATAAATCAATTTTTAATTTTTTTACAAAATATTAATTTGATTGTATTAGAAGAATTAGAAAAAAATTAGGATGATGGTTGACCCTGAAGGCCATCCCTGCAACTTCCCGCTCATTTTGTACTTAAGTGCTCAAAATTACACATTACGTTTTTGAGCTCTCCGAGCTCAAAAGTATAATGTCATTTACTAAGTTTTATGTTATTTTGAGCTCTCCGAGCAAAAAACTCTAATAGAAGTTTAATAAAACACATTTTTCGAATTTTCAAACCTCAATAACTTTTGAATGAATGAACCGATTTTCACGCGGTTGGCAGCATTCGACGCAATTTTTAAAGCATCATAAAGAATCTTTGAGTATAAATTGATCGAACGAGGAATTTCGGAGTGATTCCGAAAAAATACTTTTTTTGGTTTTCTTTCGTCAACGATAACTCACGAACGAATCAACCGATTTTGACCGGATTGCAATCGACGTGGTCTTTTGATGTTAAGAGCTGATTAGTTTTTGGAATCGATCGATAAAGCCGTATAAAAGTTATTCCAAAAAAACTACATTTGAAAAAAAATTTTTTTGTCGTTTTTTTTTAGATTTCTCAAAATCTACCAACCCGAATCGGTCCAAAGTGTATTCAAAATATAAGTTTGGTCAAGCCCTTTCGAATGGCGCCAACCGCGATGAAATCCGTCGAGCCGTTCAAAAGTTATAAAAGGGTTACACACACACACACACACACACACACACACACACACACACACACACACACACCGTTTTGTAGACTCAATCGTTAATTTATTTGATATTTCTAATCTTCTTGCAATATTATATTAATTCTGATATATTATTTTTTAAGACAATAAGGGTAATCAAATAATTAATATCTTAAGATAAATTTATCATATACTTTTATGTAGTGTATTGCTTAAAAATAATTCGATTTTAATAAATTTGATTAATGTATTGATATTTTCAATTTTCAGGAAGCCTTTACACATCTGCACCAGCAAGTATGGATTTCTTTAAAGATATTATGAGTGGTATGTCCGATCATTAAAACTCCAACCTTGAGTGAAACGCTAGCTATCAGCGATTGTTATATAAATAAATAAAGTAAATCTATAGAAGAACAATAAATTATAGTCTCTATTTTTTGAACCATAGACTATTTTCAATTTATAAACAATAGTATGATCTAATGAGATATACATTGGATACAATAATAATAACAGTAACTATTTAAAGAAAATAATAAAAATTTACTATATTATTTCTTTTAATGTTCAAAAATTATTGGCTTTCACTCATGACAACTTGTTTTTCTTAGATGAAAGATTTTTCTTCATTACTTTCCTTTTCCTTCATTAATTTCATTTCGGTTTTGCATCGTTTATGTACGCGTTTGAATAATAATATTATCATTTATTGATAAATACATTCTCATTCTATGTTTTCATTTCAAAAATTCTCGATTACTCTCACCAGAAAGTATTTAATTATTTTTTCTTTCAGTAAAATATTTTAAAATAGGAAATATAATAGAATTTTTCAATTAATTAAAAAAAGTTATCAATCAATGTACTCGCATGATTCTCAACAATTTGAATGATTGCTATTACATTAATAATATGTAAAACAATAACAATAATTATATTAACAACAAAAAAGTATTGTATATAAAAATAGAAGAGATAAATTTCCAACCAAGCGTACAATGTTTTCCGCTTGAAGAAATATCAGGAAAGCTCAAAAGTATCGATTTTCTATTTGCTTTGAAGTTATCGTCCTCGTTGTTTTTTTTTTCTCTTTTTAGCATGATGCCAGTGAATAGACCTTGTGCCAAAATAATATTAAATTCTTGTTGGAATATATGTGAAAATGATGTATGATTATTTCGAGTAATAGTTCTTGTAACATATAAATTTTCTATCCAATTAAAATGTTTTCCTCCAGTCACTGGCTATATAAAAGACTTTTACGACTGCAATAACGTGTATGGACAGGATAGGATAAGAAGAAATGGAGAATAAAATCTTGTCGTATTTATATTGTTCAGTGAGTGAACATAAATTCGATCACACTGTTAAGATTATCTAGTACTCTCTGGGTTGCATTGAGTTTGACCCGATAATATTTGATATTGTCATATCAAATCGAATTACCAGTTTTTGTTTCGATCTACTCACCTATACTTAGCTTTGTAGAAATTAATTATATGCCACACTATACGTAACACAACTAAATTATCAAACTAAAAGAGGTCATTCATTATATACAGAAAGACGATTTTAAGGAGGTCCTTTCGCCGCCAATGTAAAATAAAAAATATTAGATTATGAGTAAATTCAATTTTTTTCTAATAGTTAAGGTCCTTATTTATCTAATAGTGAGGTTTAAATTATACTTTACCGGACAAAGTTTTGAAAAAATAAAATTTTTAAATGTTAGTATTTGTTCAAAGTCTTACGAGAAAGTCAGACGTTTGCAGTATTTCTCAAATTATACTATCAGTCATGGATTAGACGAAGTAAAAAAAAACTAAAAATTAGATTTTCAAAATATTCAGGTTTCTTTTTTTGCAATAAAATAGATCAGTTACCGAGATATTTATTGAGAAATTAATAATTAAAAATCACAAAAAATTCTCAAGTAAACTACGTTAAAATGGAGTCAAAACATTTGGCAAAGTTGCGTATCGCGCGAGCTTCAGACCATTCAATAAATTAAAACTAATTCATTTATTTACACTGACTGCAAAAACTTAAACATGGTTAAGGTTATATTGTGCAAATGAAAATGTAAACAACCGAAGGACAGCGTTGCCAAATCACGGACAGGTTACTAGCAGCTGATTTGAAAGAATCAAATTAATTTTTGTATTTAACTAATTTTTTTTTTATTTTCAAAATTTCAACGAGTAATGCCTCATATACTATTTATTATTGAATTTTAGGAATTTTTATGGGTTTCTTTTTGTAATTTATCGTATATTGACTATACTACAATTGTTTTGACTCAACTGGAGCGAAAGGATTTCCTTAAAAAAAAAAA
>CAJNRD030001118.1:7982902-8001570 GCA_905319865.3 Cotesia congregata
AGAAAATCGTATTAATAATTTGTTAATAAAAATAAATTCATTAATTCATTAATTCCAATCAAAGGTGTTAATTATTGTTAACCTGCAGAATTGATAATTTAGATACTCACGACCAAACCCAGGAGGTCTGGAACATTCCTCGGGTACGTGTAACAATCCCCTGGAGGAATTGTTCTCAAAGCTAACAAAATTAATTTAATTCAAACAGTTAAATTATTATTGAATAAAATATTCTAAGACGAATTGAATTACCATTAATTTACTAAATGAGAAGTAGTATGGAAATTGAGCCGGGTGTGACCCCCAAGGCTCAACACTACCAAAGTCCAATACCTGGCGTCAATTGGTTTGAAGGAACTCTTTGGTTGCTAATGGCTTCCTTCTTGGACTCCTCGATGTTACTTGTTTCAACACTACACCACTTCTCTCGACACAACGCGCTGCTCAGCTATTTAATAGCTCCCCGAAATACCCCCTCCTACTCTCTTTCTAGGGCCGAAGATCGATGCGCCCTAATGCTAGTCGACAAAGTTATCGATCTCTGGCGACTTATCGATTAAGGGTAATTTACCCTGTTACAAAACAATACTCATAATTCGACATTAATTAGAGATTTTTATTTTTAAAAAATAATTGTTGTGTATATATATTAGGGTGCTTCATTTTTAGGCGATATTTTTTTTTCTCTGTGCTACCTGAAAATCTGATACTTTATGAAAAATAAAAAATTATGCTGCCGGGTAAAAGGCTTCAAGTGCAATAGCGGCTTAGCTCATTTAAAAATTCAATTTCCTATTTAAATAACATAGAAAAAATTTTTTTGACTGTATATCATTTGCCCCGTGTGTTATTTGTATGGAGGGTAGAGGTAAGAAGCGCACACTCAGTGTTACAAAAGTGTCCCCTGAATCGCCTTAAATTAAGATGGCGTTGCTGTACCAGAGGATGTGGATTCAAAGGGAATACACTATACTAAAAATTACTAGACCAAAGTGATACGATTATTATTATTATTTATTAATCAACAAAATATATTTAAATAATTAATTATTATTTAATAAACTTTAATTGGATTAATTAGATTATTTGGATGGCACAGCTGTGGTGGTATCTTGAGCGATTTATTTGTGTATATCCGTGTGAGATCTACAGTACGTTGAGTGGTCCCAGTTGTTGGCGCTTGACGGTGTTGAGGCGGTTTTGGTTGCGAGTCTGCCACTAGAGGCGTGACCGCGCTGACAGTACCGCCACAAGGACCGTTTTTTAAAGAAAGCGCCAAAAGTAGTTTAGACTGACAATCAAATTGAAAAAGGAAAGATAGACATCCGCCTTTTGAAGTGGGATATTTGAAACGGGAATTGGAGTTCACCAAATTTCTCATTTTTTTTATTTTTTTTTAAGAAATAATGCTATATAATTTTTTTTTATCCGGGACCTGTATTAATAAGAGTATTTCAAAATTATTACGAAAAAATAAATAATTTGCAAAATGTAACCAAAGGACGAATACCAATATTCATAAATAAAATAGTTGTATGAAAATTTAATTAAGATCAATTAATGAATGAAAGTGCAATTAAATAAATGTTTTAATAACTATTTAAAATTATTAAAAACTTTTTATTCTCATGTAAACTTCACAAAACGTTTTTATTTTGAATCTTAATACAAGAAAGCGAGTAATAAATATAATTAAATTAAATAAAACATAAATATTTTTAATCGACAACAAATACTAGTATTTAAACATTTACATGTACAAACATAAAATTTTATAATAAATAGTTAGTAAATATATATATTTACGAATCATTTCACATATATGTAAACTAATAAGGCACATATCTCATATGTTAAAAATAAAATTTTTGAAATTAAATCACAGTCATGTTAATAATTTGGCATTTTTTCTGTACATTTTTATTTTTGTTCTAGCAGATTCGCGACGCTTATTTTCCGAAGTCGCTAGAAAATGTGCCCTTATAATTATATACGTGTCAATAACTTTTTTGGTAATTTCTTTGGTATGTTCACAGCATCCAACTACTTGTATATTTTCTTTTTTTGTCATTTCTGTGTAAACATCGTCTATTATATCTATGTTAATTTTAGATTTACTTATTACTCTAAGAACACATTCTTCCAATTGCTTCGTTAATGTAAATAGTTCATCACTAGCGTATAATAAACCACCGAATAAGTCCATTTTGTTAACTACATCATTACGATTAAGCTCCTTCTGATAATTTTTTTTTTTTCAACGGCAGAATATTACTTTTGCCATCAATTATAATATTATCATAACTTTTTACGTCT
This sequence comes from Cotesia congregata, assembly GCA_905319865.3. Lineage (NCBI taxonomy): Eukaryota > Metazoa > Arthropoda > Insecta > Hymenoptera > Braconidae > Cotesia > Cotesia congregata. The sequence continues at coordinate 7,985,219 of CAJNRD030001118.1, forward strand.
TCATCTTTAAAATGCAGCTGACAAATGTAGAATTTTTCAAACTTATACCCAAACATTTAGTCCATTTTTCCAATTGCCGTGATGATTCCTATTGAACAATTAATACAAAATTTTAAAAATTTGATAAATTATTGACCTAAACAATAACTGTTGTATAAAAATAATATACGTAGGGAAAATAAAGATAATTGTTCATTTGTTTTTATAAATACTTATAATAAATAAATAAATTTTTTGACGTACCGTGGCTTGGAAAAAAGATAACAATGGCACATTTTTCTTTGAACTTGACTTTTTGCGACCACTATCGCAATTTTTTACTGCACAAACTTTACCCATTATCCAATAATCTTTTAATATTATCTTTTAACAATTTTAAAGACAATACAAATTTTTTAATTCACTTTTGAGCTCTACTCTTTTCAGGTTAGATAATTTATTTAACTACGATAGCCGTTTAACTTTCAATTACAACACATAAAATAACTACTTTAGCCGGTGAGAATACTTGATATTATTTTACTATTTTCAATCAGCAAACTTCAAGCCATCTGAAGCAGTTAAATTCACATCATACCCTCCACTACACTAGCGCCATTCTGGCCCCTTTATTTAATGTTATTTTGTGGACACTTTCTAAGTCAAAAGGCTATATGAGTGTGCGCTTCTTACCTCTACCCTCCATAGTTATTTGCCCCGTGTTGCACAGTGTGGCCAATTATAAAATTAATAATATCATACCCGTAATCCAAAAATTTTAAAATATTCTCAAAAGTACAGTGCTAAAATAGAAAGTTGGCTGTCTGGTGAAAAGATGATAATGTGATCATTAAACTCACTGACGAAATGATAAGTGTGGCTAATTATTATTTGTGCATTAATATCTAGCACATCATCACAGTTCAAGTTATTAAGTGTATCAGGTAAACGTTCAGAAGAAGATGATAAACATTTATAGTCATTAATCCCACTAAATATAAATTCACAATTTGGCCAAAGCTTCAATCCTTCTTGTAGTATAAATTCTCTTAAAAATTCTTGAAACAATTTCTTATTTTGATTACAATGCCAAAAGTTTTTTTGATCTATACGGAAATGAGTATTTCTTTCAATGCAGTCTAATGGTTTTAGTTGAAGTTGATAAATTTCATTCTCAAGAAATCGATATTGTTTTGGTGAGTCAAAAACAAAATCTATTCGTAAAACTTTCTTAGATTTAACTATAGAATGATGTTGTAAAAGTTTGTGAGTAAAATCTTTGAATTTTTCATTTTTTGCGGGCTTGATTTGTACACAAATTTCTATAACATCTACTATAAAACAATAGTCATGTGAATCTTCAGGTTTTTTAATAAAATTCTCCGAGCTATTATTAATCATTAACTTCTCGATTTCGGTTAATATTGCATCAGTTATTTGATTTTTTTTAGTCTTATAGAGTCCGTCAGTATCAAATAACGGATCAAAATCTCGAAGTTCATAGCTTAATAATGCTTTTATGTCGTAGTTTCTTTCCCTGGCAATTTCAATAATGCGTTGATTCAATTTTGACCATTTTTGAGGTTTATATTTCGTAGTTATATTAGATAATTCCATTGCTGGCAAGTTTACTCTTTTAATTCTGGCTGATAGAGAAGTTATTGGATCATCATGAAATCTTTGAGCTTGGAAATCATTAAACAATGTACACCCTGTCTAGAAGACCTGCAGAAGAGCTTCTGTTACTTCAAGTGAAGCTATTTCATGGGTAACAATGTTCTTTAAAACATGCTTGTCGTTACCGAACGGATTTACATGTTTATGGAAATAATCTATAATTTTCATGATCTGACATCCATGCCCTGGCATCCATGGTAATCCGGTGTCGCTAAATGTGCTCAGGTCTATCAGTAACCAATGTACAAAAAATTAGGACGACGGTTGACTCTAAAGGCCATCCTTAAAACTTCCCGCTCATTTTGTACTCAAGCGCTCAAAACTATACATTACGTTTTTGAGCTCTTCGAGCTCACAAATATGATTTTTGTTACATTTTGAGCTCTTCGAGCTCAGAACTCTACAAGCAGTTTAAGAAAACACAATTTTTTGAATTTTCAAACGGCAATAACTTTGAAATGAATGAACCGATTTTCATGTGGTTGGCGGCATTCGACGCAGTTTTCGAAGCTCCATTGAGAATCCATTCAATTTTAAGTCGATCGAGCCAGGAACTTCGAAGTCATTCCGAAAGAACACTTTTTTCGGATTTCTTTCGACAACGATAACATACGAACGAATCAATTGATTTTGACCGGGATTGCAGTGATCGACGTGGTTTTTTAATCTTAAGAGTTGATTAGGTTTTGAAATTATACGGTAGAGCCATATAAAAGTAATTCCAAAGAAACCACATCTGAAAAAATTTTTTTTTGTAGTTTTTTTGAGATTTCTCAATATCTACCTGTTCGAATCGGTCCAAAAGGTATTCAAAATCTGAGTTTGGTCAAGCCCTTTCGAATGGCGTCAACCGCGATGAAATCGGTGAAGCCTTTCAAAAGTTATAAGAGGGTCACATACATACATATACACACACACACACACACACACACACACACACACACACACACACACACACACACACACCTGCGGCAGAGGAGAAATTGCTACTAGGCGCGTCTCCCCGTAGCGGATGAGTTGACACTCGCTGTCCTTGGATGACACTAGGTCTCTTAGTTGATGAGGTACAGAGGCTAGGAGTTAAATAAAATACGCTCCCGTGGACAAAACTCCCCTTTAACGGGTTGGTCACACTAACTGACCTAACAAGACGATCGTTCTCTGCTGTGACCCACTGGGAGTGACCGGAAACTGTATCGTAGTTTCCGACGATGCAGGCCACGGCTGATGTGAGCTTGCTCTGCCGAGGTGTAAGTTGCAGCAGTGGATCAGGAGCCAGCCACTTCGGGCCTGATCAGGAAGTACGCAGTGAGTATTAGAGATCGGAATCTTCACCGCTCCGAGCGAGTCTAGTCCGTCCGTGTATTCCGGGACTGGCTAAGTGTCAGCTAGGCATCACAAAAGTTATAAGAGGTTTACATACATACACACACACACACACACACACACACACACACACACACACACACACACACACACACACCTGCGGCAGAGGAGAAATTGCTACTAGGCGCGTCTCCCCGTAGCGGATGAGTTGACACTCGCTGTCCTTGGATGACACTAGGTCTCTTAGTTGATGAGGTACAGAGGCTAGGAGTTAAATAAAATACGCTCCCGTGGACAAAACTCCCCTTTAACGGGTTGGTCACACTAACTGACCTAACAAGACGATCGTTCTCTGCTGTGACCCACTGGGAGTGACCGGAAACTGTATCGTAGTTTCCGACGATGCAGGCCACGGCTGATGTGAGCTTGCTCTGCCGAGGTGTAAGTTGCAGCAGTGGATCAGGAGCCAGCCACTTCGGGCCTTGATCAGGAAGTACGCAGTGAGTATTAGAGATCGGAATCTTCACCGCTCCGAGCGAGTCTAGTCCGTCCGTGTATTCCGGGACTGGCTAAGTGTCAGCTAGGCATCAGGGAAATGGGGTAGGAGTACTATCTCCGAGGGTACACCCGTTCCTAGTTGTGGCAACCCGCTCCACTCCATACGATGCGCTGATAAATCAAAAAGTGTGAGTAACTTACAGGAAACAAACAAGATTGGAAACGGGCTTCATGCCCAACAAGCAGCGATTGACGCAAGCGCTGAAATAAAGCGGTCGCAAGCGCTCGAACGCGTTAAAAAGCTGACCAGTGAGTTGAATGATTTCGTACAATCAAAGGTCAATATTCACAAAGAGATTAAGTCCAAGACGACTAGTGTAGCTTACGCCCTCCAAAGGTTTGAGATACTGGACGAAGAATGGCGCTCATCATTGCAGCGCACTTCCGGTGATACACCGGAGAAAACCTATCAAGCTGACGTCGTGATTGACGAAGCAATGGACACCGGAGCCGAAGGTGACGGTGAATCAGTCGCTGAAGACAGGCGTAAAACTTTCGGCAAGCCCGGTAAGAGAAAAGAAAGACTCTCTTCAGACCCAACATTCAGCCAAGCAACAAAGAAGAAAAACCTGAAGGAAAATCCTCTGCAAAGAACATCACTGCAAAGCGACGAACAGATAAATGCGTCAGCTTGGCAACGAGTTCAGTCTAAAAAAGAACTGAAAAGGCAAAGGTAAGAGCATCTCCCAAAGCAACCACCGAAAGAGCCCCGGCCGGAACCTAAGCAGAAGAAACCGCGAAAATGGATCAGACCTGACGCTCTGATCATACGTCCGGTCGAGAAGGAGAAGTACGCCGAAATATTGCGTCGTATAAAGCAGGCTGTCCCTGACGAACAGGTCCGCACAACCGTGGAAAAGATCCACAAAACCAAAACTAGGGACGTGCTGATTATGCTCTCAAAGAAGAGTATCGACACAGGCCAAACCTTGCAAAAGACCATCAAGGATATTCTACAAAAAGAGGCCGAAGTACTCTACAAAGGACCGCAGGAAACCATCGAGATCCGAGACATTGATGATGACACGACGAAGGAGCACATTCAGACTGCCCTGAAAACGGAAACCGGAGAAACTTGCGAAATACCACTAGAGGCTATCAAGATCCGTAAGGCCTACAGAGGTACGCAAACGGCTACAGTGACACTACCAGCAGCTGTAGCACAACAGCTACTGGAAGGAAGCGGCAAAATAAGGATTGGCTGAGTCAATTGCCGAATAAGAGCAACTAGAAGGCCGGTCCAATGCTTTAAATGCTGGCACTTTGGACATGTTGGGCCTCAATGTAAAAGCCAAGTAGACCGGTCTAAGCTCTGCATCAGATGTGGACAAGAAGGGCACCGTATCGCTGACTGTAAAAATCCTGCCAAGTGTGCAATATGTGCTGAGCAGCAAGAAGCAAAGGACGTGGCTCACCATGCCGGCACCCACAGATGCCCGGTATTTCAGTAGGCGCTCCAGAAGTTGACGAACAAACAAGCATGAGGTACTACAGCTCAATCTCAACCATTGTGAGGCAGCGCATGACCTGATCATGCAATCCGTGCGAGAATTAGAGCTTGACTTGGTACTGATAGCAGAACCATATAAACACCTGAGTACCCAACCCTGGGAATCTGACAGCACATCCAAAGCTGTCATCTGGTCATGTGGCAAGCTCCCTTTTCAAAATGCAGTCGACAACAGCAATGCCGGCTTTGTAGCAGTATCAGTAGAGGGCATCCACTTCTATAGCTGCTACGCACTACCTAGCCTCTCCATTGTTGACTTCACTGATTTCCTGGATCGACTAACCGAAGATGCAAAGCAATACCATCCAATAGCGATAGCCGGAGACTTCAACTCCTGGGCAGTTGACTGGGGCATCAAACATACCAACGCACGAGGGAAAGCACTACTAGAGACCTTTACTACACTAGATGTAGTTTCGCTCAACAGTGGTGATACGCCGACTTACACCAAAGGTGACGCAAGCTCAATTGTAGACCTCACTTTTTTCAGTAATAGCCTTGCTAGAGGCGACTACAACTGGAAAGTGTTGGACTTCTACACTGCCAGCGACCATCATGCGATATTCTGGGAAATATCAAACGACCAGAACCTCAAGAGACCAATCAAGCAGTCTAACATAGTTGGTTGAATAGTGAAATCTTTTGACCCAGAAGCATTGCTAATAGCCCTCGATCGTGATCCGATCAAGATTGGATGTGCAGAACAACAGACTAAGGACCTGATGAGGATAGTAACACATGCTTGTGATGCCAGTATGCCTCGTAAACGTGGCATAAATTCGAGACCTTCGGTGCATTGGTGGAACGACCACATCAGCGTCTTCCGTAAAGAGTGTCATATAAAGAGAAGAATCTCCCAGCGCGGCTATCAACGACCCAACTCAAGGGAGCTGATCGCAGAGTACAAAAAGGCTCGTCGTAAACTGAATTAAGCCATCAAAGAGAGCAAAAGAAGATGCTGGAAAGAGCTTATATACGAGGTAGATAAAGACGTGTGGGGTAGGCCTTATAAGGTGATTATGACCCACCTGAAAAAACAACAAATGCCATCACCTACGTGTCCTCAACTTCTTCAGAAAATCGTCACTGCACTGTTTCCACAGCAACGCAACTTCGATTACCAGTTGGCGCCAGCCGAATTGGACGACATACCACCTGTCACTGAAGAAGAATTGCTGGAGGCTTGTAACCGTGTAGGGAATAATAAAGTACCGGGATTGGACGGAATCCCTAATTTAGCCTTAAAAACCATCATAAAGGCAGCTCCAACATTATTCCTAGACGCTTATAATGCATGCCTCAAGGAGGGGACTTTTCCTCGTAAGTGGAAACAGCAACGATTGGTACTGTTACCTAAAGGGAAGAAGCCACCAGAAGAACCTTCATCTTACCGACCACTTTGCATGCTAGATACGGCGGGTAAGATATTTGAGCGCATAATTCACCAGAGAATTGAAGCAGTAGTTGACCCACTCCTGACAGACAATCAGTATGGATTCCGGAAAGGACGATCAACCCTGGACGCAATCAAACTGGTTGTTGATACGGCCAAGGAAGCAATCGCAGGAACCAGATGGAAGGGTGGAACGAAGAAGTATTGCCTGGTGGCGACTCTAGTCATCAGAAACGCCTTCAACTCCGCCAATAAGGAATGCATCATGCAAGCCCTCCAAGAGAAAAACGTACCAGAATACCTTCTTAAGATCGTAGCAAGCTACTTTGAAAACAGGGTCCTGAAGTATGACATGAAGAACGGTCCGAGGGAGTATGATATTACTGGAGGTGTACCACAAGGTTCAGTTCTAGGCCCGCTCCTGTAGAATATTATGTATGACGGACTTTTAAGACTAACTCTGCCAAGATACGTCAAACTCGTAGCATATGCAGATGACGTAGCCGTAGTGATTGTTGCCAAACACCTTGACGAGATAAACCATATGTTTGATCTCACTTTTGAGCGCGTTAACCGGTGGATGAACGCAGTGAACCTGCAACTGGCGCAACACAAGACAGAGGCAGTGCTTATTACCAGCAGAAAAGTGGTAGAGACCATTAAGCTGAAAGTCGGCGAACAAGAGATCACATCACAACCTTATATCCGATATTTGGGAGTGATGCTTGATGCCCGACTCAACTTCAAGCAGCAAGTGGAACATGTCAGTACCAAAGCGTCAGTAGTGAGGGCCAGTCTCGCACGACTGATGCCGAACGTCGGAGGCCCAAAGCAAAGCAGGAGGCTACTATTGTCATCAGTAGTCACATCGGTGCTCACTCACGGAATATCCATTTGGGCCGACGCACGAAAGACGCAAGAATCATGGAGAAAGGCTGGACCAGTATATCGACTGAGTGCCCTACGAGTAGCTAGCGCCTTCCGCACAATATCAGAGAAAGCAGTGTGTGTTGTTTCCGGTACTCTGCCTCTCAGAGTCCTAGCTAAGGAAAGACAGAACCAATATCAACGAAAAAGGTCAACCACACTGAGCCCTCAAGAACTTAGAAGGGAAGAACGGGAACACAGCATCGCAAGATGGCAACAAGAGTGGAATGCTACAGAGAAATGTCGGTGGACGTACCGTCTCATACCTCGGATTGATGTGTGGTTCAACCGGAGACACGGTGAGATCAACTATTATTTAACGCAGATGTTATCAGGACACGGATATTACCGGAAGTATCTTCACCGCCTTAAGCACGATGATACCCCAGAGTGCCCGTCCTGTCCAGGGGTCAATGAAGATGCGGAGCATGATTTCTTTGTGTGTCCACGTTTCAACCAACAGCGCGATGAGTTAGAGAAGATTCTGAAGAAGAGAACCCAACCAGAGTTAATAGTAGAAGAAATGTTGTCGTCAGAAGCTGCCTGGAACGCCACAAGCACTTTTGCTACAAAAGTGCTTACCGAGTTGCAATCCATTGAGAGAAAAAGAGCGAAAGACAGAATCTAGAAGGAAGAAATAACATCTTAGCCACCAGAAGGAAGAGCGGCAGCTAATTCCTCCCCCCGCGAAGAAATGCCTTACGGCGGTTCCATGGGGGATCAGAGGATAGAAGAGAAAGGGGTTCAGGGTTTAGTGGGTAGGGGCGTCAGCGTCGAGTTTTAGTATGACGCTGCGTCGAGTCGCCACATATCCAGGCCAAACAGCTATGCCTAGAATCCGTAAAAAGGATTCCCCTTCCTAAGGAAAAAGAGAAAGATTCGCGTCCGTAGGTCCTGCTTTTACACCCTACACGTGCTCTCCGGTTAGTGCCAAATGAACAATACCAACAACGATATGAAAATGTCAGAACAATTTCAAACATCGTTTACCGCACAGGGGAGGGATACCTCAGTGCCGGCGAGGGAAGGCGTGCAAACGGGCCTGATCTCGTCGTCATCAAGCGACCGTTTGGACAGCAGGGTGGACCCCATGGCTTCGCTGTCTAATAGTGCTACAGAGAGTGACGCAACAGCTCAGATGGAAGTGGACGTACAGCCGAGCAACGTTTCTCAAGAGAGTGGAGGGCCTATTGCTCACAACAATATTCATGCTCACCGAAAAAGGATCAACTCTCTACTGACCATTTTCAGCCAAAAATCACCAATGGAACGACTCGGCAGCAAGATCGAAGAGTTAGCTGATTTTATAAAGGACAAAAGAAATCTCCACCATGAAATCAGAAAATTCGTTACGTCTATTAGTACGGCATATAGGCTGGCCAATAAATCACCAACGACGTCTGCGTCAACGACTCAAACATCACCGAGTCTGGGCAAAAAACCACAGCCACCTGTGGTCACTCCTAAGAGATTATCACAGCATGGAGAGGGCAACAACAAGAAGAGGTCGCTGTCCACACCCAGCCCCTCCGCAGAAATTAACACGCCAGCACAGAAAAAGCCAGCCCGGGATGATACTTGGACTAAAGTGACTTGGCCAAAGAAAAAGAAGGATAGAGAACAGAACCCAGCGGCTCAATCTGCTACAGCCCAAAACCAGCCAAGCAATGATGGCTCCAAGAAACTGAGAAGGAAGAGGACGAGAGCTAAAGCTGTGCTCGTCCAACCAACTGAAGGGCGGACATACGCCGATCTCCTCAAGGAAATCAAGGCTAAGGTAAGCCCTGTCGAGACGGGCGTAGACATAAAGTCTATTAAAAAGACGAAACATGGAGGCGTTCTCCTTGAAATGTCTCGAAAGACCGAAGACAGCAAGGTTTTCACCGATGCAGTAAAGTCAGCTACTGCAAACATTGGAACGGTCAAGACGCTAAGACCAACAGCAATGATCGAGATCCTCGACTTGGATGGAATCTCTACCGAGAGCGAAGTCCGTGAAGCACTCAAACGTGAATTCACTGACAGCTTGGAGGTCAAACGGGTAAATTTGACAAAACCCACACCACGAGGCAATCGGGCAGCCTTCTGCGAAGTAGATGAGGCCAGTGCGATTAAGGCCCTTGGCAAGGCCCGTATAATGATCGGTTTGGTAAACTGTCGCATACGCCCAGTTGTAAAAGTAACACGTTGTTTTAAATGTCTTGGTTTTAGACACCAAACACGTCAGTGTACGGGACCAGACAGAAGCAGGTGCTGCTACAAATATGGCGGAGAGAACCACAAGGCCGTAAACTGCACGGAGAAGCTAAAATACTTCCTTTGGGCTCCGGACAAAGATGCCCAGGATGGTTTATGCCATATTTCTGGCACTGGAGCTTGCAAGGCATTCCGCACAGCATTTGCAGAAGCTACGAGAGGTCAGAATGGACACGCATACTACAAGGCAACCTGAATAGGTGCGCCTTGGCGCAAAACCTTCTACGCTAGCGTGTCTGAGAAGATAAAATCGACGTGTGCTTTATCTGCGAGCAATATCTAATCATCGAAGGTGATACATGGTTCGCAGACGAAACTGGCACGGCAGCAATTTGGATTGTGAACACAAAGAACGTTACCGTCAACAACAGCGGAAGTGGAGCAGGTTTTGTCTGGATTCAAACCCCCACAACCTACTTCATGAGCATCTATCTCTCACCTAACGAAGGGATTAGTGTGTTTCGACAGAAACTGGCATATATAGAAGATGCGGTCACTAAGTTCGACGGCGAAGTCATCGTAGCCGGAGACTTCAACGCTAAATCGGCTGAGTGGGGTACTGCTTTCTCCGACACCAGAGGAAACGAGGTCGCTGACGTCGCGGCTAGACTCGAACTCATAGTGCTAAACACCGGAAGCACTACGATCTTTAGAAGACCAGGGTACCAAGAATCGATCCTCGACATCTCGTTGGCGACTCCAAGGACTGCCAACATGATTGAAGACTGGACAGTATCCGAAGAATACAGTGGCAGTGATCACCAGTTCGTGACATTCAACGTTTAATTGGCATCTGCTCCGGTTTCACAATGCGACGTTTCTAAGCAGAAGTGGAATGCCAAGAAGCTTGATCCAGAGGCATTGCAAGCTTCACTTGCACGAAGCTGGTCTACTCTTTAGAACAACCTGACTCCGTATACCTGCAGCGAGATGGAAAAGGCAGTGCTAAATACGATGAAGAAAATTGCTGCCGCATGTGACGCCTCTATGCCGCGGCTGAAAAATCAGAGTTTCCACAGGCCGGCGTTCTGGTGGTCAACAGACATAGCAGAATTCCGGAAAAATTGCCACAAACTACGTCGGCTAGCAACGAGAGCTGCGAAACGCTCCCCTAATCAAGATCTACTTTTGAGCGAGTATAAGCAGGCCAAAAAGAACCTCAACCGGGCAATCAAAGCAAGCAAAGTGAAATTGTGGCAAGAGATCTGTAACGACCTTGATGAAGACATCTGGGGTAAAGCCTACCAAATTGTCACCAAACGACTTGGAAAGGCTTCACTAGAAGCGCCGAAATCACCTGCTTCAATGAGCAGCATTGTAACGGAGCTGTTCCCCAAACACCAAACAACAGAAAGAAGACATGTGAAAAACAGTGTAATACTTTTCACAACCAAGGAGTTACAGGATGCAGCGAAAACCCTCAAGACAGGAAAGGCACCCGGCCCTGATGGCATCGCAGCATCGGTGATCAAGACTGTAGCCTTGGAATATCCAGACATACTCCTAAACACCTACAACGCATGCTTGGCAACTGGCACATTTCCCACGGTCTGGAAGCGGCAGAGATTGGTTCTGCTAGATAAAGGCAAAGGTGGTTCTGTAACACCCTCGTCGTTCAGACCACTTTGCATGCTGGACATTGCTGGGAAATTGCTCGAAAAGCTTATACAGGGAAGATTACGAAACGACATCGATCGTGCTGGAGGCTTTGCCGCAAACCAACATGGCTTCCGGAAAGGACGTTCAACAGTTGGCGCGATCCAGAAAGTCGTAGGGACAGCGAGAGAAACATGGACTGGTAGCCTTAAAGCTCGTAAAGTATGCATTCTTCTCACGCTAGATGTCAAAAACGCATTTAACAGCGCGAATTGGGGAGATATCCTAGACGCTCTGGAACACAAATTTGACGCAAAGCCAGAGAATTTGGCACTAATCGACAACTACCTTGAAGAAAGAAAGCTGATAGCGGAGACTACAGAAGAACTACAAGAATACGCCATAACGGCCGGCGTGCCGCAAGGCTCAATAATGGGGCCCGATTTACGGAACGCGGACTATGACGAGCTAACGGGCTTTGCAGACGACGTCGCGGCCACGATAATAGTAGACAGCGTAGATGAGGCCGAACTACTAGTTCAGGAAACCGTTGATGCCGTCGAGACTTGGCTCGATAAACACCATCTGAAACTCGCCAAGCACAAAACCGAGATGGTCGTTCTGACTCGTCAAAAATGGTTCCCAAAACCATTCGCGGTGGACATGGGAAGAACAACACTAACATCAACAACGGCCCTGTGCTCTTTGGGGGTAATGATAGACGAGAAAATATCTTTTCGCGCACACCTCCATAATGCATGCCAGAAAGCCAACAAGACGGTGTCTAGCCTAGCAAGAATTATGACCAACACCATGGGACCAAGAATAAAAAAGAGAAGAGTTCTTCTAGAAGCAGTCTACTCGGTACTGCTTTATGGAGCGGAGATATGGGCAGACATATTAAAGCAGAAAACCTATCGGCGAAAGATAGCAGCAGTACAGCGGCGAGGCGCTCTCAGGGTTACCTTCGCCAACCGCACAGTTTCCGAAGCGGCTGTATTGGTCATTGCAGGAGCTACGCCCATCGACCTATTAGCATTCGAGAGAGCTAAACTTTATGACGCTAAAGATAGTGACGAAAACATGAAGGACGCAAGAAGGAGGATTAAGGCGGAAACGCAGCAAGAGTGGCATGACCGATGGACATCGGGAGAGACGGGCAGATGAACAGCGCGCCTGATCCCAAACATCAACGTCTGGCTTTCTCGAAAGCACGGAGACACGGACTTCTTTCTGACCTAGCTATTGACGGGACATGGGCAGTTCAATTTCTATCTTTTCAAGATGGGTTTGCATAGCACACCAACGTGAAAATACTGCCCAGACAAAATTGACAACGCCGAGCACACGTTTTTCGAGTGTGATCGGTGGAAGGACGACAGAATCAGCACCGAAGAAACAATAGGAACCACGCTCTCCCCTGAGAGCTTGGTAACTTGCATGATCAAAAAAGAAGATAACTGGTCAGCTGTTGCAGCCTACGCGCAGCGTCTTTTAAAAGAAAAAATCGCAGAAAGGGATTAAAAACCAGTAGAAACAAGAAGTAGGTGTCATAAGACACAACATGGACTGGATTGAAGTAATGCTAACGCGGTCCCGTTCCAGTCTTCCCAGTAGCATCTATGGGGGAAGGAGAGAGGAGAATGTTTAGTCGGTATTGTTGCAAAATAATATTGACTTCTGAGTCCGACATACCCAGGCACCAACACCTAGTCCTGGCACCAACACCAAGTCCTGGCATACGTAAATGTATTTTACCTCCACTATAAAATAAAAAAAATATGTGTGTGTACCAGAGTACACAGGTAAGAAGTGAAACTTCTTCACGACAGATCATTTTTCTACTATTTGCAACTTCACGAAAATGGGGTAGATAAGGCTTAAGCCTAAAGAAAAACAATTTTTTCCGTATTAAATTAAAGCTATTTCATTATTATAGACATGCATACAATTAATGAGTAATTTATTTTATCATTGTTCTTATTATAATATCATTGCTCTTGTTGTATTTCATCAATAATGATCGCATCATTATTACTATTATTGTCATTATCAAATATTTTTGTAATTAATGGCTTGTGGTAGCTAAAATATGAAATATATGTTTTACATTCTACGGATTCTGGTAGTCTTGTAAAAACTGCGTCAATTGTAGTACTAGATCTTGTTGTTGATGTTTGTGGACTGTTTTGTAGACATAAATTTAAATTGTCTCTTAAAAATTCAACTAACTTCAAAGATTTATCTAATGCGAAATTTACATTAAAATCTCCACTTAAAATCATAGGTATTTTATCATTACTGTTACGGAGTAAGGCGGCACCTCCTTTGGTGTATGGTAATAATGAATGGTGAAGAAAATTAATAATATCATCTAACTTCTGATTAGGAGATATATATAATGCAACTATTAAAATTTTTTTTCCATCTTCCATTTGGCATTAAGCCATACATAAATCTCCAACTGCTGATGCGAGTGACCTATGAAAGTCAGGACAGGAAACAGAGAAATCTTTCATTGAAGTTACAATGTTGACAACATCATTAGAGTTATGAAATATCCCTACACCCCCTGCTCTAGTATTCGACCGTTTAAATTTTGCGATGCAACTGAAGTTAAGAATGTTTATTTCACTGTCATTGTTTAGCCAAATTTCAGATAAAACTAAAACATTGGAATTTTTTACAATTGAATCATCCAGGTCATCGGTATGAGCTCTAAGGTTTTGACAATTGAAAGTAAGAAGTGATAAACCTTTTCTGCTGTTGATGAACTCAATCGAATGTTCATTTATAGTTTCTAATTTATTCAGAGACAATCGTTTAAATTCTGTTTGTAAATCAATGATGGATGTTGACGTTCTTCGACCATGGTAAAATATTTTATCATCATTTGTAGTTGTTATATACAATCCTTCAATACTCGTTACACGTGATAAAGCAACATATAGCAACGATTGACTGTGATGTTTCTCATATTCATAAACAATTTCCGAAAATGTGCTGCCTTGTGATTTATGAATAGTAGTAGCACAAGCACAAACCAGCGGAATATGAGAGCGCTTAACAACAATAGTTTTATTATTATTAAGAGGAATGGTGGAAGATCTTTGTACAATTGGTACAGCCATTCGACTGATGTTATTTTCTGCTGCGTGACCTGCTGCTTTACGTTTTGATTTTTCACCAATTTGAGGTAATTCTGGAAACTCAAGCCATACTATTTTAACAACTCCATCGTTATCGGTTTCTACATGCACTAACTTTCCAACAGCACCATTCGCTAATCCGTCAGATACATCAATATTTGTAGTAATCATGTAATAAATATTTATCTCAAATGTTGTTTGATAAGGTAATCCATTTGTATCAATTATGGACATTTTATGCAGTTTTTGGTGCACAAAAGTCTCTTGTTCCTTAGAAGTATATCCACTATAAACATCTTTTGCAGTTGAAATTATTAACTTCCCGCTAAAAATCTCAGATTTTCAAAAATCGAGGTTATTGTTTTCACCCCGTTTTGCAAAAATCGAGTTTTCATCAGATCTCGACGTTTGAAGGTCACAGGAAGCTTCCCTGACTATCCCCGCGAAGTTGTCACGGTGTCTGTATGTATGTGTGTGTGTGTGTGTGTGTGTGAGTAGTATGGGGCAACGAGAGCTAGACACAACAAACCCCCACTCCGCGGCCACTGGCGCCAGACCTTTTCCGCTCCCCGCCGTGAGGGGTCTCCCCCTGTGAAGGGGATCGCTTGGTAAATTTTTGGGCCTGAAGTTTTTCCTGTACGATCTGGTGGGGGAGGGGGGTAAGTTGTATGTGGATAGGGATTTACAATATGGGGTAATAGAGATGTAGGTCATAAATTAGTCATGGCATGGGTTAATGGGAAAAAGATGTAGGATTTTCTATTTATTTTTGAAGATGTGGGTTATTTTTAAAATGAAAACAAGTAAAATATTTCGTTTTTTTTTTTTATTTACCATATTTCTTCATTCTCTCAGTCATACTTATAAAATCATTTTCTGTAGTACTATTAGTAATACAACTATTAAAAATGTGTTTAATAATACGATTTATTTCTCGTAGTACAAAAAATAATAAAAATAGTAAAAATATAAGTAATACTGTTAAAAGGGATATAATTTTTAGTAACAATTGATTTATGTCTTCTATATTTATTATTAGTCAGCGATGTCTTTTCCCTCAGTTGCGCTATAGTATAGGGTGTAGCGAAGTGATAACTGACTATCAATTTCATTGATTATTCTCTGTGTTAGATCCTCGTGATGGTACAGTAGCTCCCAGAAGAAAGAAAAGCCGAGGTCTCCAAGATTTGATTTGAATGAAGGTGATCGTTCAGAGTATTTGTATAAATCGAGAAAATGTTTTTCAAAGTAATTCAATAGTGTAGAGGTATTTGGTGTTTCTCTGACGTTTAGTAGTAGGTTTTTTAAAATATATCTTGATATATTTTCTCCTATAGAGTTTATGTAGTCCAAGACAGGAAGTTGTTCAATGTAATTTATCCAATGATTTACACTAAAGTGTACCGCTAAAAGTGTAAATCATTGGATAAATTACATTGAACAACTTCCTGTCTTGGACTACATAAACTCTATAGGAGAAAATATATCAAGATATATTTCAAAAAACCTGCTACCAAACGTCAGAGAAACACCAAATACCTCTACACTATTGAATTACTTTGAAAAACATTTTCTCGATTTATACAAATACTCTGAACGATCACCTTCATTCAAATCAAATCTTGGAGACCTCGGCTTTTCTTTCTTCTGGGAGCTACTGTACCATCACGAGGATCTAACACAGAGAATAATCAACGAAATTGATAGCCAGTTATCACTTCGCTACACTCTATACTATAGCGCAACTGAGGGAAAAGACATCGCTGACTAATAATAAATATAGAAGACATAAATCAATTGTTACTAAAAATTATATCCCTTTTAACAGTATTACTTATATTTTTACTATTTTTATTATTTTTTGTACTACGAGAAATAAATCGTATTATTAAACACATTTTTAATAGTTGTATTACTAATAGTACTACAGAAAATGATTTTATAAGTATGACTGAGAGAATGAAGAAAAATGGTAAATAAA
>CAJNRD030001118.1:8008201-8020504 GCA_905319865.3 Cotesia congregata
ACCCACCCCCGCAACCCCCTGTGGGGTGGGATATCGTAAAATTCGTATATAGATTATTTTTACATCACTTACAAATATATATATAAAAATTAGGAGTCTGTAGGAGCTAGAAGTTGGAAATTTTTAATTTTCATTGTTAACGTCCACCCCCGCAATCCATATTGGAAGTAGATTGTCATAAAATCCGCTCTTAGATCATTTCTACATCACATATAGGAGATTCCTACCAAATTTGAAGTCGATAGGAGCAATAGGTTAAAAATGGGAATTTTCCATTGTTAACGCCCCCGCAACCCCCCTTGTGGGTGGAATTTCGTAAAATCAGTTCTTAGCTGACCTCTACTCGGCGAAAGGAATATTCCTACCAAATTTCAAGTCGCTACGCCTTATGGTTCCAGAGATATCGTGATGAGTCAATATATAGGTGGAAATCTCTTATATATGTAGATGATAATATATAATTTAATATGTATAATTTAATATATTGTAACGTGGTAGATTTTTATTCGACGCCCAATACTTCGAGTATATTAACCTGTAACAAGGTAAATTACCCTTAATCGATAAGTCGCCAGAGATCGATAACTTTTTTGACTAGCATTTTGGCGCATCGATCTTCGGGCCTAGAGAGAGAGTAGGAGGGGGTATTTTGGGGAGTCATTAAATAGGCGAGCCATGCGTTGTGTCGAGAGAAGTGGTGTAGTGTTGAAACAAGTAACATCGAGGAGTCCAAGAAGGAAGCCATTAGCAACCAAAGAGTTTCTTCAAACCAATTGACACCAGGTATTGGACTTTGGTAGTGATGAGCCTGGGGGTTTACAGCCGGCTCAATTACCATACTACTTCTCATTCTTAAATTAATTAATGGTAATTCAGTTTGTTTAATAATATTTTGTAATAATTATTAATTGTTTTAATCAATGTAATTTGCTAGCTTTGAGAACAATTCCTCCAGAGGATTGTTACACCCGAGGAATGTTCCAGACCTCCGGGGTTTGGTCGTGAGTATCTAAATTATTAATTCTGCAAGTTAATAATTATTAACATCCTAGAATTTGCTTTAATAAATTTATTTTATTAAGAAATCATTAATGTAAATTCTGAACATCGAGAATTCTTCCAGTCTACAGCTCACGACCAATCAAGCGTCTTTCGGTACCCGAGGTCAAGCTAGCTACGCAGTAACGAACAAACGGCGTCCATTTTGAGCGCGCAAATTCCTTAAGAATTTTGTGACGCAGTAAATTTATGAAATAAATACCTGGACAATTTTTATAATTTTTAGCAATTGAATTACCACTTAATTAATTATTTTATTGATTTATATTCTGATTATTTATGAAAATTATTTATATTACATTTTGGAACCATTTTATTACTGGAATTATAATTACTGAGAAAACTGCGACGCATTTAGAAATTTAACAACCGTGGATAATTTTCGGTATTTATTTTTACACCGAGATGAACTATTAATTAACAAATCGTCATTCTCAATTTACTAGAAAATAATTATCCCACGCGTTATCAATTATTGAGAATTAATTATTAAATTTCGGCGCAGATAAGACTGATACACCCGCAGAAAAGCTTCAGGCACGTAATTTACATATTGAGTAAAATTATAATTCATTATCTAATTTAATGGCCAATTTATGCTTGGGGGGTCTTATATATTGAAAATGTCCTGTAAAAATTGTCAATAATTTAATATCGTTGTTCCGGTAAAATTTCTGTATAAAACTATTTATTCGTGTGGATTAAGTCCGAGTAAAATTTAGTTGAAATTTACAAAAAAGAATATTTTGAGAATTTAGTTAATGCGCAGAGATAAGCTCGTGTTAAATTTGGAGGGAAAAGAAGCGTCGGTTTTAAGCCGGAATTTTAAGAAGTTGTTATGTAAAAATCATTTAATTTATGAATAATTAATTGATTTAAATTGTTTACTTATTTAGTATTTAGTCCTAGCGTGTTAGGCTAATAGACCGGGAACTTCCGAGTTTTAGTTTATTGAGAATGATAGGTTTGTTTGAATAAATTGATGTAGTTGAATAATTTTAATACATATATTGTTTAAATCCAAAATTAATATCATTAGTTAATTTACAATAGTTACAGTTATTACACAGTGATTGAAGTTAACTTTTCTTTCATATAACGATTTTACAATATTACCAAATTCACAAATATTAATAATTCACAAATATTAATAATTTAAAATATACCTGATAAAAAATTGATGAACCTTGTTGATTTAATTTATTTTAGTTGGTTTCACTTTACGATTTTACTTTACCTTTACAATTGTTTTACTTTTTATACAATAGATTTACACGTGGTCTATTGAGACTTATTTAAACTATGTACGATGTTAACACTAGGACGTCAGGACAACGAGAGAGATTTTTTGGTGACAATTGCGATGGTGTCGAATTTTAGGGCGTAACTAATTTCCACTTTGGGGGAAACAAATGACCAATTATTTGTCTATTTTCTTGGGCCCTTACCCTCTCTCTTAAATTTGCCTAAAAATGTTGCATGTCCCTCTACTTGGGTCAGAGTGCAACATGCTTTCTCACTTACTCTTATGTTCTATTATTCATCTATGTGTTTGTGTATACGTAAGCGCATTTACGCATAGACAAAGACATACATTTGTACTGTCTACATTAATTTATTTATTAAAATCATATGAATAAATATGTACTCGAATCTAACATTTCTTACGTTTCCTTGAATTTAATTATTTATTTGTAGAAATATTTCTGTTTTATCGTTTTATAAATTTGTTGTATTATTTTAGAATTCAATTGTTTAAAATTTGTTTATTTTTAATTATTTAACTTTCAAGTTCTATTTTTTTTATTTGTTTCTCATTTCATATTTAATTTTTGTTGTCTAAAAATTATTTCGGAAATTGCAATATTAAAATTTATTTCGATATTTTTCTCAACACTAAATTTTTTTCATTAAATTATTCTAAAATCTTTTGGTTTAAAATACATCTTTTTATCTAATGTTCTTTATCTTTAAGTATTTCTTATTTTAAATATAAGAGAGTTTGCTTACGAATAACAAAACTCCCATTCATCTATTTAATTTCTTTAATATACCTGGGCTCCAGACTAATTACCGAAATTTCCCTGGGCCTTATGACCCAGATTTTGGGTCAGGGACAGTAGGGAGAAGAAGAGGGCTTGGAAGATGGGACAAGGAGGAGAAGGACAGCAGCTAACGACGCGACGGGCCGAATTTTCGTCCATTTAAATTGTTTAAATTTTGTATATAGTTTTGTTTATTGCGTTCAGTATTATTACTAATAATTATTATTATTATTATTAATAATTTTAAAGAAAGAAAATGTTCATTGTGGTATTTTGTTTAGTTAATAATATTATATTATTGTTACCAAAGGCTTAATTAAATTTAATTAAAGTGGGAGAAATTATTTTATAGCCGAGCAAGTTTAGCAAGCAAAAGAAAATCATTGTAAGAGAATTTTAAAGACTGGGAAATTATTCTAAGTCCCAAGTCGATTTAGTATGGGAAATCAACGAATGGATATATAATGAAAGAATTTGCAATTAAAATAATAAAGAATTGTGAATTTGTCGAAACGAATCGATATATAATGAGAGAAATGACGATTATTATTTTAAAGAATTGGGACTTGGAAATAAAAACTTAGAATTTGGCGAGACGAATGGATAGAGAATGAGCGAAATTGCGATTAAAATAATAAATAATTATTTTAAAATGCTGGTTCGATGACGTCGGATAGATGGCAAAAACGATCATTCCGGTTTGTTGTAAGTGAGTTTTTGGGAAAATGATAAAGTCCAAAATTTTATCACGGGAAAGGCAAGTCTTGTGAAGGAGTGTTATTGTGGTGAATATTCTTCTGGCAATAACATCTGAAGGGACATTACCTTGGTTCGCCTCGAACATTGGTAAGTACCTTTAGAACTCTTAGCAAGATTTGACTTCCCTGGATTTTTGACCTTCCGTCAAAACTCCAGTAGGTGATCATACGCCGTGTAGGTGAGGGCAAAGAGGACATTTTCCATTCGCTCTCGGGGTAGAGGTTAGGCCCAGGGGTGACGACTAGTCTCCTGGACAAGCCGGGTACCAGCTTTGGAGTTTAGTTCGCGATTTTGACGCTCACGGCGAGTGAGAGTGTGTGTGTAAGAAGTATTATTTTGTAAAGACCAGTTTTGATAGTTCTGATCGAATCTTTGTTACCGACGAAAGGTACGCGTGCGCCTACCGACGTAAGATTATTTTGCGAAATCGTTTTCTTTGTATTTTCGTTTTGATTAACGACATCTGTTAATCTAGGTCTAGTTTTGGGGTTTTAATATAACCTAAAATTGTATCACGAGCGTTTTGTTTGTTTTGTAATCCTTTTCATTTGATTTATTTAATTGGATTTGATAAATAAATTGTTTGTTTTGTCTTTAACATAACCTCTTTGACTTTTCGGATTTATTTCTATAGATTTAGTTATATATCTATTATTTACATTTAAGTAAGTTTTGTTTTTGGCTTCACTTCGTTATTTTTTTTTGTAATTTTGGTGACAGCCCCTTTTATGACCCTGGACTTCGGCGAGCTTCAGATTCGAGCAAGGGGGGCGTTTGTGTCGCAGTATCGATAGTTCACTGGTTTAATTATTTTTAAACACCTCAAAATTACCCGTTACAGCCTTTTGCAAAAATCGAACGAGACACTTAATGACCGCACTCAAATTAGCTTTAACAATCGTTGAAAACGAAATAAAATTATACTCGATTTTTATAGTTAATAAATATGTAAAGAAAAATTTCTTTACATAACAAAGTAAAATTTGTTAAATTGTTAGAATTAATTCATGAGTTTTATCGCGAGCTAATGACTGATAATTTTAGTGAAAAATTAACGTAGTAAATTTTTGGAGTTAATTTTGTAAATCCGGAAATAGAAAATTAAAATAGAGTCAGTGTGTGTGTGTGTGTGTGTGTGTGTGTGTGTGTGTGTGTGTGTGTATGTGTGTGTGTGTGTGTGTGTGTGTGACGCGTGGAGTATGTGTGTGAAGATCGTGCGGGTTAAGAGTGTGTGGTTGTACGCGTTCTCTACTTGTTGATGGTTTACCGACTAGAGTGATTCGTACAGTCCTAGAGCGTGAGGGTCCGGTGGACAGCGCGACGTAGTTAGAAACCACAATACAGACGCTCCGTATGAGGGTACTGTGGGATTAGGAATTTTTCTTGGACAACCCCTACTTGTTGATGGTTTGCCGAGTAGGGTAATCAAATCTTGGTGCGATGTTTTCTACTTGTTGATGGTTTGCCGAGTAGAAGACTAGCGCTAAGTCGGAGTCACCGGTTCCAGCCCGAAATCCTCCGGTAGTTATAAGTTGTAGTGTTGAGTGGAGTCACCGGTTTTAGCCCGAAATCCTCCAGTAGTGTGTAAGCCGTAGTATTAAGTCGTAGTTGTAAATGAGATAGTTGTAAGTGAGTGGGAGTACATGCAAGTGCACAAGTTGTTAACTTATTTTATTTTGTTAATAAATTTTGGTACCGTTGTTTAAATAAAGATTTAATTATTTACAGATCACCTTTCTCCACTCTCTCTCTCCCTGTAGAATAATAAGCTCAGCTCTGGCATCCGGTTCCACGAACCGAGAAAATAATCCTGGTGGCGCCCTGAATCATCTTAGAGTCATTTTTGTTAATTATATTGTTATTATTTAAATTTAATCAGGGGCCATAAGTGCGGGAAATAAACCACCCGTTACAAACCTTCCAGGCTCGAATCCAACGTCGTGAATGTTATGTATGAATGAATGAAAATTGTACTAATTTTTATGAATTCATTTTGTGTAAAATACGTAACGCTGGACGAGTAACGAAGAGAGAGCGAGTCACAGTGAGTAGAAGGCTGTGCATTGGAGCGACAAGGATAGAGCTACGACGTACCGAAGCGAGTACCGAAGCGAGCGAGGCACCGAGTGGCGTAACCACCCAAGAGGTCTGAGGACAATCGACGCTGCACTGCCGCGTGTTCAAAAACGACGATCACCATCGATGACAGTTGGTTAGTCAGTACTGCAGAAGCAGAGGTGACTAAAAACTGTCGTGTGGGTCCGTTGACTGTTATACTGACTTAGATCAACTATCGACGGGGATCAATTCCAATGGAAATGAAGACTAGCGCCGCCAACTTCAATGAAGGAAGAAGTGTTATTTATGTGAAGTGAAATTTATGTGAAAGCTCATGAAGTTGCCTTTAATTTGACGTATATAACATTGACATTTTGACCATTTTTAGTTATTTTATCAAAGTTAAGAGTTCTATTGAACCACTTTCAGGCAATGTTTAGTGCAGCCGACTTATGAATGTTATTCTGTCAAGAATTCGTAACAGATCCCAATGAAATTTAGTATACAAATTCCTTAGACAATTAGCTTGCATGAGCCTTAAAATGAGCGAAATCCTTCGATTAGTTCAGAAATAGTAGCTCTTTAAAATGATCAAAATAGGAGAAATTACGTTTTCGGTGACTTCATTTATGTATAACTTTTAATAGCAAAAAGATAGCTGATTTTTGATAAATTTATGTGAAAACTCATACAATCACTTTTAATTTTACTACATAACGTTAACTTTTTGACCATTATTAGTTATTTTATCGAAGTTAAGAGTTCAATTGAACCATTTTCAGGCAATGTGTAATACAACCAACTAATGTATGTTAAAATAAATTTTATTCCATGTCAAACGAAAGTTATTGAGACAAGATGATAATTCATTCTATGAAATCTACCTTCCATTTCGGGTATGGCCGAATGGCGTCTTTTTTTGTCAGGGAGATCAACACTACCTAACATATTAATGTTTCCCTCATCTCTGTTCACAAAAACCGGAGATTCATTACCTAAATTATTTTCTATGACCCTACCAGTTGCTCCTACAATCTAAGAACTAATTCTCTTATTTAAGGGGTTAGGGGTAGTCAGAGACACGAAAAAATGATAATTTTCAGTAATTTTTTTTCGCTATTAAATCATTTTATTTTACGAAAGTAATAATATGGCCTTATGAGTCATCTATTCCTGGGCCATATAATAGTTCTTCAGCCATTGTGGAAGTTTCCAAAACATCAATTTGCCGTTGCCTACGAAGCATTCTGCCTTCCCGAGTATTGTCGTTGGCGCGCTGATCTGCCACTTTCACACGTGCAGCATCCTTTTTTTTTGCATACCGATGAGAATTAGACCCACAATTAAGTCCTAGGGCATTCATAATCAATAATAATGAATTTGTACCTTCATTAAATATACATGTAGCTATGTATGCAGCAATTTATACGATAGTAAAACTAGTATTCATGGTTTTTGGGCATATTTTCCACACTAGTTGGTTGAAGCTCTCATTATTATTTTGATTGAATGCACCTACACATCTTGAAAGTAAATTATCATTACTGAGATCATCGTAAATCGGTTTAATAGCTTTTAAAACATCAGGAGGTAAGGGAGAATAATCTTGAGTATAAGTATCAAGCTCTCCACTTGCTTCAGCGCGCTGGTCAGAGCACCAAGAATCTTCGTCTTTTGGACACATACCATGATTCGGATTTTCATCAGTCGAACCGTAGTGGTAGAAAGTTGCCATAATAGCAGATTTCATATCTTCGATAGAATCGCAATGACGACGTATTGATAAACCATAATACACAGTTAATTTGTCTATTACTTTTCCTGTAAGCTTACCTTTACCACCAAGACCTTTTTGTTGAAGTTTCAGTTTACGCAGTCGAGTCCCCATCCGCTTTTGAACATGGCCTATACATTCCTTTTTATTTACGGTTGTATTTTTGTAAGGATCTGCTTTTATAATTCCCGAATAGGTCTTCGAATCACCATCGCCAATGTAGTTTGCATATCTAACTCCATGTTTTGTTTCAGACTGCTGAAACATTTCAATCATCGCATCCACCTCCATTTTCCTAGAAGACCCCTTGTGATTAGCACTACACTCATCTTCATGTGATTCATACCATTCCTCGAACTCAACCGTACTTCGTTTCTTTTTCCAATATTCACATAGCTTACAATAAGCACTTTTAATGTTTATATCTAGAATCATTCCAGTAAAATAGCCAATTATGGAAGAAACTCCAAATGCCGATGTATATCCCCGTTTTTGCCAGGTTGCATCTCCCGATACAGTCAAATCATTCTTATTTTCATTTTCACTAATTCCTTCTTTTTCTTCATTCACAGCTTTTTTCATCAAAGCTTCTGCAACGGTTTTACCACAATCTAAAATTTGCTTCAATAATATTGTATGCGTAGCTTTATCTAAAAAAGCCGGCATGTCCATCAGGCCACAAAACTTGCACAAACCTTCGTATCCTATCCCTAGTATTCTCATCACAAAAATGAAGCGTCTATTTATTTCATAAGAATGCCCAATGAAAGAGCAGGAAGGAATGTATTCATTGTCACAATTATTACATGAAACTACAATTTTAAATCCCAGCCCACGTGTACTAGCTGTTAGAAATTCAATGTTTCCATCACATTTTTTACATTTCACAAGAGCAGAAATGGCAGTGAATACCGTAATAAAATTAATTATTCGAAATTCAGTAGTGCAACTTTCGGGTACATCGTCTTCAGTATTTTTTTTCAGTTTTTTAGACGATGTACTCCGAACACTTTCATCACGTTCCGCCGTTTTTGGATTAAATACATTTTTTCGTTTCTTTGAATACGACTTACAGATATTTTCAGATTTCCGAACTTCTCTCGAAACTTTTTTCGTATCACGTCCCATAATAAATAACTTCAAAAATAATTTATTTTAATAACGCACAACTATCGACTGCTCTCCGCAACTGCCACAGGCATACTAGTGACGTGGCGAAAAACAAAGAATTTCTTGCACTTATTCGCTCCGAGGGCAACAGGGCTAGCGCTCGAGGTGGCAATTTTTATAACTTCGCTCCCAGAAAATCCCATGTTATTTCCCATAAGACGCGACATCTGCGATAAAAATCGGAACTTCACTCCCACTCACGGATATACACAGACGCGTAATACACTCACATTTTTTGTGAGCGTATTAGTTGCCCTCGGAGTGAATACTTCCTAGAAATTGTAAATACATAAGTAGGGTGTATATAAATTTAGGTACTACTACACACATCAAAGTTCGTTCATGGATGACAATAGAACCCGAGTAACCGGTTGCTTGCAGCTGCCGCTAGCTACCTGCTCCCAAGCGTTTTGGAGTGCCCGAGCGCTCTTTGTTATTTGTCGAATAACTCGAAAAGTAATGATCGGATTGACTTCAAATTTTCAGAGAATATTTTTAAGATATTATACTTAAAGAAAATGCAAAAAAAAAATCGATTTTTTGAAAATCCTGACTACCCCTAACCCCTTAAATTTGGATTACTATTAAGATTTTGTTCATTCATTCTTCCTTCTCGAATTCTGTCGTAATCCAAGCGAAAGTCTGCATTTGTTAAATTTCTATTTTGACTGTTCAAATTATTAATATTAGTACTCTCACTTGCAGGAGTTACTCCTATGGAGAGGTTATTATTACTTGGTGGTACTTGCCTTTGATTATTCACAGATACAGGATCAACTCCTGAGTTTATCAACGGCAAGTTGGCCAAGCTTTGTAAATTATTTACATCTTTAGACATATTCTTATTTATATTATCATTATTAAGATTATTTGACTTCGCTTGTGTATTACTATCAGAACTCGGGTTTGTTGAATTCCCCAAGTTTGTTCACGGAACCGTACCAGTCGATGTCGCCACTAAGGAAGTATTGTCACTCCCTTGGGTGTTGCCTGTTACCTGAGAATTTTGTGTGTTATTATTCCCACGTTGTTTCATTCTATTTAATTAGCTCTTTACCGGAGTATGCAGAACTTTGCCCGTCTGGCGGGCTACTTCTTCAGACGTCATCGTCGGACTTAAAATAATCTCTTCTATTAGATAGTTTTTTGACTGCACCTACCTCTTCGTATTCCTTGTGTCCATTCGTACCTCGAACAAATCAGCTTAATTAGTAAATGGAAAATAATTTAAGTTTGAGAAAAAAATATAAAATAAAATATAATTCTATAAATAACCACTGGCAAAATTTCATTATCCTCAGATTACAGGAATTCTTGGTCTGTCGATGAGATACCAATCTTAATGAGCTTAGCTTACTAAGAATGACTAAACGTCTCTATTATTTGAAAATAAAAACGGTAATCCTTTTGTAGCCTTGAAAGAAAGAAATAATACTAAAAGAAGTTCTTAGTCAGAAAAAAAAAATTTTTAAATAAATTCTAAAACGTGTGTAGATTTTTACAAATTATTTTCAGGTTTCCCTGATTTCACCTTGAAAGACCTATTCAAAACAGTTTTCCAGAATCTTTTGATAATTAAAACTGCAATCAACTTCAACAAATTTTTGAGGTTTCCCTTGTTTTGAGGTTTCCCTTGTTTATTAAAATTGACAACGATTCCAATTCTTTAGGATTCAAAACTATCTTGAATAATCAATCGAAGTAAAATTTTAAATAACTAGTATACGTTGCGCGCGCAAGCGCGCGTGTGAATGTTGATATGAAATTATCTATATTTTCATGCTTATGATATATTTGACCAATCACGTTACGAATAGTTTGCTCTTACATGATATATTTTCATATTTTTCATCTAAATTATAAGAGTGGATTTGCGGTTTCCCTGTATTATTTTTAATAATTCTTATTAATTAATTTATATAAATAATAGAATGAAATATTAACTAAAAAACAAAATTCTTAACCTTCAACGTAAAAAAACAAATTTTCTTGCAAAAAAAAATTTTCTGAAGAAAAGGTTCTCTTTTTTTTTTTTTAAAAAAAAAAAACTTTTCACGAAAGAAAAATTTTAAATAAATAAAATAAAAAAAAAATCCTTAATAAAAAAAATCTTTCAATTTATAGCCGCCCCTAGCTTAAACATCTCGCTATAGCAGAACCTCCAGAATATTCCTGATACACCTAATGTTTCTCTCTTTCTCTACCTCAGCCGACTCTTAGAAAAAACTATTTTACTTGATTTAAAAAAAATTTCAGTTGAGCGTCAAATAAGAGGTAAACCCTTTCCAGGTTGGTGATCTCCTGGAGACGACTACCCTTAACCTAACACGCCAGCCCGGTGCCACCAAGGGACAAGAATACCTTACCGAACTCAGACCCTTGGTCCTAAGTTCTTTTTACCGTACCCAAACACAGAATAGGTATAAAGAACAAGTGTATAGAATATGTGAGAAAAAATTATTAGATAGCTCGGACTGGGATTCGAACCCAGAACCTTCCGAAGACATGTCGGCTACTCTACCATTTGAGCTATCCGGTCTATACTAAATTTCCTTTCACTTATTCTATATACATTAAGCCACACCGTCCATCTTACGGCTAGCATTTTTAACAAATATAAATAATGCTGTGAA
The DNA here is from genome assembly GCA_905319865.3 of Cotesia congregata. Taxonomy (NCBI): domain Eukaryota; kingdom Metazoa; phylum Arthropoda; class Insecta; order Hymenoptera; family Braconidae; genus Cotesia; species Cotesia congregata. Next base: position 8,019,700 of record CAJNRD030001118.1, read on the forward strand.
GCGGGAAAAAATAGGAGTTACGGATAAATAATTATTACGTGAAGCGTTCCAAAGATCACAGACGAAAGATTTCCAGTTGCACTAAAAGCGCTTTTGTAGCAGCTTATCCAGCGACATAGAGTGTAATTGAAAATTATTAAAGCTTTTTTTTGATAATTAATTAAGTATTCTAAAAAATTGTTTGAAAAAATATGTCAATAAATTACATATCGTTATTTAATCTAAAGAGGCTTTTTTCTAAACATAATTATAGTATGGATCACAAGCATAAGCAATACGTATTGGTGAAAAAGTTGATAGAAAGAATGATAATAAGTGAGTTGTACATAAATATAAAGTCTAACATAAATAATCTATCTGTGAAAATTACATAAAAATTTTTTTAAATGTTTCGAACTCCAAAAAGTAGTAATCGTTATGAAATTACTAATTTAAATAATTTTTACTGTCATAAAATTTCAAAAAATACAATGATAAACAAATTTTTCAACTTGAAATTCATCATAAACTAGTTATTATTGAAAAAAATAGATTTTTTCGTTAATTTTAAGTTTTAAGTAGCTTTAACAGCTAAACATAAGAGCTACAAAAAAATATCTCTTAACAAAATTGTAGGGCATAAACCCCCCTACAAATTAGTCATTCACATATTTTTTTTATCTTCAATAGTTTAGCAAATAAACGCGATTTACTACTATTTTCCTGAAAATTCAGCTTAAATGACATTTTACGTCGAACCCGTTGGAGTTACAAACTCGACGCAATGGACTTTTTTGTAGAATATAATACCTAGAACAAGAATCCA
>CAJNRD030001118.1:8042353-8061607 GCA_905319865.3 Cotesia congregata
TTTTCATTTTTTTATTTTATGCCTTTTTGTAAAGCAAAAACTAATTTTTTTTTCTTAATAGTCTTTATGAACGTGGACTTGGCGCGATTTTTTTAGAGTGAAACTGTTTTTGTTCGGATTTTTAGTATTTTTTGTAATTTTAATAAAAATTTACAATTGGTACCAACTTAAATCTCGGGTTGGCTGCATTTTTTATAGCAAACTATCCCTTTGAAGCTACAGTTTATGTAAAAATAATTCCAGCGCACCCTGGCTGGTGTAGATGCAAGCTGTGAAATATCTTTTTTTGACTGTAGTTTCCCATCTAATGAAGGATTATTATGCATTCTCGAATTATTTAGTCTGTGGCAGATCACTTTGCCCATCGAAAAAAAGTCAGGATCGAAATTTTTGCGTTGCTATAGTTTGTGCTGATTAAATTTAGTAATTTCAAGTAGATTAATTGTTATAAGTGAATATAATTAATTAATAACAGTAAAATAAAGTATGAATTACTGTTATAATATACAATTTAGGAAAAAAAAAGTACCGTAGAATTAAATAAAATTTTGCAACCTCAAAATACCGTCCTGCTTACAGTAAACACAGTCGGTAGTCTGGCGCTCCCTTGACAACGGATTTGAACGGAACTTGGCGCCAGATTCTACCGAATCTGTGGATTATAAGCAAAAAAAAAAAAATAATTCCATGCCATAAAAGCCAAAAAATACCGAAATTGTTATAAAAATTTTTAAAATTGTTTGTTTGAAATACTGTAAACCCATTAACTTAAACAAAAATCCATTGATTGAGTTAATTTTTTTTTTAATAGATTTATTATGTCATAAATACGAGCCGTATTGAACATGAATATCCGATTTGGTTTCGTTTTAATATAATTGAAAAATTGATAAATTCTTATTTGTATTAAAAACTGAATATAAGCTATAAGTCATAAGAATAAGTAATGTTCTTTCTAATTCGAACTTTTTCGGTGTCTTGTTGAAAAAGTATCCTGGAAAACATCATAATTATAAATCAACAGCTTTGTTAATATCATTAGACAAGTAACAAACTGTTTCAAGAGTGAATATTGATTGTTATATTTTCTCATAAAGCAAACAGCGTTTATCGAAATGTTAACCAGTCTGTATCAGTTCCAATGTGGTCGAACAACTTTGACGTAGAATAGAGTACGTCTAAATGTGTGATCTATAGTGTATTGTCACGCATGCACGCAGTCATTTTAACGGCTAATTATCGTTTGTAAGATTAAAGTACATATCTAATGTGTGTGACATTATTTATTTTTCAAAAGCCATTTCTATTTGATCTATTAAGAGAGCACATTATTATTAGCATGATAATAATGTACAATAAGTTTGCTCGTTTAATTACAGAGCAAAATATTGAAACATTAAAAAATTAATTTATTTTTTCTTTGCTACAGAAAATGTTGTAATTCAGTGATTATACGTTCAAAACCTTCAGAAACTTTTTCTACGGATTTTTTTACAACTACAAAATTTTTCTCCATGAAGTTTTATTTACTCTAAATAACTCTTCTAAAAGAGTCTAAAATGTTGGAATTTTTTTAACTCTTTACGACAAATTAAAAGTTTTTTCCACCTAGTCACACTTTTTTAGACTTTTTAAGAAAAAGTTAATATTTAAGAACCGTTATTCGTACTTATAAAAAATTATTTTCAGTTTTTTCAGAAAAGTATTTCCCCAAAAAATTAGAAACTAAGAATACTCAAAGATTCTAACTGTAAATTTGTGGACTAAGGATATTCAGTATCAATTAATTCTAGCAGATGGCGTGTGGTTAGAAAATTTTTTCCTACCTAGAAAGTTAACTGAAATATTTGATAGTCCAAATTAAATACCGATTGAATTTACTCTCTGAGTAGTATCTGTTTCCAACAACAAATGCACTTCATTTGCTGTTAACTTGCTCAACTGTGAGTGATTCGATACGCATCAAAGTATATTTTCGTGATCAAAATATTAATAAAAGAAATTAATTAATGAGTTAATTAACTTAAATCATACGATTTTGTTACTCGTTTAATAATCTGTTCATTATTTACAACCCTAGCGGTTTCGACGACCCAGCGTAAACTCGGAGTTCATAAATAAGTAATTTAAGGAAATGAAACAAAATTTTTTGTTTGAAAATTTTTATTAGAAAGAAAAATTTTATTATGTATAATTGAGAAATTTAATGATACGTCTGCGGACATTATAAGTATAAATTATTATATCTAAAATACATTCATTTAAAAAGCGTAAAATTTCTGTACTTTGCCGTATCAACAGACATTATCTCAAAGTTCACTGCAGGTTCACTCAAATTCTTGCACTGCACGATTTTGAATCAAACTAAAGTTAGATTTCAGTCATAGATTTTTCATAACTTGGAGTCCAATCTAAAGCCAACTTTTATTCTGCATGGCTATTAGGGGTGGCACGACCTAATCATTTGTCGGTAAGAGAGATAATTTTTAACTTTTTGTCAACAAATTTTACCGTAGTGTACTGTAAATTTTATTCAGTTTCCGGTAAATTTTATGAAGTCTACCACAAAATAAATGAATTTTTCCGTAATTTTTATTTCAAAAATGGTAGTAAAGAAAAGGGCCGCATTATGTCCCACGATTATAGTGAATCTAACGGTAATTCTTAAATAAAATTTCTTTCCGTGTAATTTTGACGACTTGAAGTGACGTCACAAGTTTGAGACTATGGGCGCATTATTATCAAGACCAAGTTATTTATCCGGACGAGCTCAGCGAGTCCGGAATAGTACTTGATGAGAATGTATCCATAACCTCAAACGAGTGCCTTCACTTCCACAGTTTGTCAGGATCCCTACCTTTGAACATCACGTATCGAATAAAATTTTTTGTCATATCAATTGCGGAATTTGGATTTGAGAGAACAGTCAAAAATATTTAATTCCTGTTCATTTTATTTGAAGACACAAAAATTATGTCACACGAGATTAAATAGCGACCGATTAAATGTACGTATATGTTGAAGTCGTTCACAAGATTTGACTGTCGCTAAATTTTTTTTTTTGCAATTTTTACTCCACCCAGCGAACGTTTGTCGAATTAAAATATAATTCGGGTCATCTATAGCGTATTTTAGTAGTCGTGCAGAAATGTAGTGACAGATAGAGAGAGAGAGAAGTTACTTTTCGATACTAGTGCGAGGTAAATTAACTAAACTATAGATTGTCAGAAATCGCATTCCTTGCGCCCTCTGTATGTTACATTATCCCCGGGTTACATGGGCTGTATTATATTTTCCAATTTTTGCCAAATACCCGTGCAAAGCCGGGTCGGGCTGCTATATAGTGTTCAATATTTCGACTTTGGTATAGAGAAGGATTCAAAGTAAATTTACTTGTTAATTTAATAATTCTCATTTCCGTAATAGTTATGCAATGATAAGTCATTCTGCAATTTCAATGAGGTAGCAAAGTCTGTCAAGCCTGGAAGAAAATTGCGTCGCCCACGTCAGAAAGTCATACGCATACGAATAGATTTAATCATACTTATGCTTATAAGAATAACAATTATAAAAAATTCAAAACAATAATACTTAGAACGGAGACCTTGAACCTGTATATATATACGAAATATGAAATTGTAAACGTTTGACGGGGTAATTTTATAGCATGACCTAAAGCTTGGGCAAGTGGTAGTAACCACAAGTGGACGTAATATAAGTGAGGTTTTGTACATATAATATAATATATAATACATATAGATACTGTTGGAGTTGGGATTATTTATGTGACGTTCCATTACGAACTCTTAATTGTTTGACTAATGCGCGCCTAAAGGCGCAACTAACTCCTTACACACTAGCTCTTAAACTTTTAAATTATTTACTCACTCAAGTTACTTAATTATTTCATTCCTACTTTAATACAATTCACAGTTAATTTACTTAATGGATTACCATAAAATTTTTTAGTACAATAGAGTAATAGCAACAGCCAGACTTGTACTTACTTTCCGTCTTCAGTGATTGTCCAGACGATAAACAATTAAATCAACCGAAGATTACTGCTAGAGTGGAAACATAACGAGTCATAGTGATATAATTGTAATTTTGCAACTCACTATATATTTGTCTTCATACGCTAACAGGTGCGGTCGTATGTAGGATTAAAACGTTGTTTATAGATAATGTCGCACAGCCTCTCCCATTTGTTTACGATACTTTAGTATTAGTTATTATTATTAGTTTGTCGGGAATAGTCAGGTTATCATAAAATCACATTTTTTTATTTATTAAGGTACACGTCAAGCGCGGGAACTTTGTGTTAGGTGTTTTACAATCTCATAAAGAATTCAAACTCATTCGCTTGTGTCAGCTTCTAGAAATGATATCGAAGTAATATGATACGATTTTTAATTGATTATTTATCAAGTCATTGTCTGAAAATTCAAGTAATGCCTGATAAAATCTGAAATTCTGGCGAGTGATAAGGAATAGCTAAGGAATATTCATGATAAAATGAAAATATCAATTTAATCAATTAGTTTGCATGTTAATTAATATTCAAGTGCATTTTCTTCGATGTATTGACAAAAAATAATAACTTTTTTGTACCATAATATTAGATAGCTCGGACTGGGATCAATTGTCACGTAATTTTTTTCAGTTGATCATTACTTATTTTAAATCGACTATTATTTATTACAGTTTACTTTTTTCCGAGTAACCAACAAAATTTGACAACTTGACTATTTTTGAAAAATGGATTCTATACAGCTCATATTTTAAATTTATATATTTTTTTTTCTTAGTAACTATTTTAAAATAAATATTTCTATTTGTCGAATCCGATTTAACCAATGTTTAAAATAAAACTTTTTCTTCGTCCGCTGTAAAATTTTCTAATTATAGATTACTTTTTAAAATATGAGTATCGATGTACTTGAATTTAAAAAACAATGTCATCACTATATTGACAAAAATGTGATCGATTGGCAAAAGGTTCCAAAAATGTCCAAATCAAAGGAGCTCTTCTCTTCATTTTAGTAAGTATATAATAGTTTAATTTATAATGTATCCGCTGGTAATGAAACTTGTCCGGCAATAAGGATATTTTTTCATAATAATTCTGATGACAATCATTTTTTAAGGATATTTTTTACACAGTAGAAACAATAAAATCTTATTTCGCCACAAGCAAATAAAATTAAATTTTTGCAATTGCGGTCAAATAAGTAGACAAAATTTATAATTACCAATATTTAAGTTCATAATGTGCATTATAAATGAAAATTAAAAAATTACGCCGAAATTTAAAGCATGTGAAATCAAAAACTGGCAAAATCATAAAACCTAATAAATTCAGTAAATGCGCGGCTTATCTTGCCTCAGGGAATTCCTGGCCTACTTTTCCTCTGCTATTACACCTATTACGAATCACAAGGAGTCACGAGTTAAAGTAAATTGCAAATCAAGGAGTAGAGTACACGGTGGTCGCGTGAATCGATTAAACATGTGTTTGTGTGACACCTCACACGTCGCAGGCGGACAACCGTTGAATTGTTCTACACGCAGGTTGAAGGCCCAACAATATATAAATGCATATTAACTCTCGAAAATAAAAAAAAAAAAATACTATTTATACAGATGAATATGTTGAAACAACAAGAAAGATACTTTTTTTTCTCTAAGTTTTAATTTAGCATATTTAATTATCTACTGTCATATATTCATAATTTTTAACAAGTATAACTACGCAGGGTAACTTAATAGTCCATTTGTATGAGTTGATACATTTGGATGTGGATCTATGCAAATAATAAAAAGTGGGCGGGCTTAATGAAATCCTTTGCACCGCAGTGATTATATATATAGGTGAATGGATTCTCGCTTCACCAATCACTAAGTCAACATTGCACTTACGGTGTAGGTATACCGGAAGTCTTCCGACGTTGAATATTTATCTAAAGAATTATCACTAATCGAATATGCAATAGGTCTGATTATTAAACATGATGAGTCAGTCGAAGTAATATTTTTAAAGTTTACCAATGAGAACGAGTATTTAATGATAAAAAAATTTATAAAAAAATGCATCAACATTTTCACCTTCTCGCTAAGAGAATTGAAAATTTTCAAAAATTGGGAAGTTATTGGTTCCACCACGTTTTTCGAAAATCCAGTTTTGATTAGATCTCGACGTTTTGAGGTCCTAGGAGGCTTCCCTGACGATTCTTACGATAATGTATGAATGTAAGTGTGCGCGCGTGTGTGTGTGTGTGTGTGTGTGTGTGTGTGTAAACCTCTTGTAACTTTTGAACGACTTGACCGATATCATCGCGGTTGGTGATATTCGAAAGGGCTTCACTAAACTTAGATTTCCTGAAAATTTGAACTGATTCAGACCCGTAGATTTCGAGAAAATGCAAAAAAAGTGAAAAAAAGGTGAAAAATAAAGTTGTTTTTTTTTTATTTTTTTTAAATATCTGGAGGTTTTGCCGCGAACCAACATGGCTTCCGGAAAGGACGTTCAACAGTAGGCGCGATACAGAACGTCGTAAGGACAGCGAGAGAAGCATGGATTGGTAGCCTCAAAGCCCGCAAGGTGTGTCTTCAGTTAATCGGTAACTAATTTTGTTTAAAAACATAATAAAATAATATTTCATATGCACAGTTATTAATTAAAAATTTTTTATTAGGTTTCAAAGATGTATAAAAAGGAGAATGCAAAATTCAGGTGTTTGTAAGTCAAGTATTGAAAATTCAAAAGTGTTCAGGGCTCGAAATTTATTAACAAATTTAAATTCTCAAGATGAGAATCTTCAAGATGAAAACCCTGCACCCTGCAACCAAGCAACTTGTGATGTTGAAACTGTCGTAAATTTTTTATCTGACGATGATGATGATGATACCGAAAATTTTAATAAAATCAATACCATTTTTATTTGCATAAACCATCGAGATTTAAATGTTTGTGATGCTGAAACACAAATATACATACCACGAAAAGATAAAATTAAGCCTAATCCAAGCATAAGTGACAATTTTAAAGTTCCTGAAGCATGTAAAACAGGATTTCATGGCTACTCATCAGTAAAAGATGCGATTGACGAAGTACGTGATCTATGTGGAGTTAGCCTTGAAACGTTTAAACTTTTATTGAAAATATTATTAAGACAAAAATTTGATAATCGACAAAAAGTATCAATGGAAGATCGTCTTTTCATATTTTTAATGAAAATGAGAACTGGTTTAACATTTACGGCTTTATGTGCTTTGTTTAAGCTGCACCGAACCACAATATCAACGATTTTTACCGAAACTTTGGTATATTTAGCTGGTTCATGTAAAAATTTTGTTACATGGCCATCTAAGGAGACAATTCGTGCAATGATGCCCGATGTTTTCAAGGAATCGTACAAAAACTGTAGAGTAATCATTGATTGTACGGAGTTTCACGTTGAACAGCCATCAAAAATTAAACACAGAGTCCAGTTTTATTCTCGATACAAAAAAGGATTCCGCTTGAAAGTTTTAGTCGGTTGTACTCCGTCTGGATACATATCTTTTGTTTCACGCTGTTATGGTGGTAAATAGATTCACAAATAACAAGTACTTGTGGTTTTTTGGATTTGCTCGAACCTGGAGACTTGGTACTCGCTGATGAAGGGTTTCCTCAAATCAAAACTGCTCTTGATGAAGATGGAAAAGGAATATTAATGGTTATGCCACCTTTCTTATACAATAAAACGTTTACAGCAGAACAAGTGGAAGAAACATATCAAGTAGCAAGTGTCAGAATTCATATTGAAAGAATTATGCAAAGGATTCGCACTTACAAAGTCGTTGATAAATTTACCATTGACTTATTGCCTTATAGTGATGCTATAGTATTTATGTGCTGCGTTTTAGTTAACTTACAACCACCGATAATTAAAGTTAATGAAGAAATAGAAAGTGAAGGTAATTTGATCAGTAAAACTATTAAGAAAAACTTATAAAATTTTTTTAATAGTAATCAAGTAAAAATTTAACAAATAATTAGTTATAAACATTTTATAAGTACATGTAAGGCACGCATTATAATTTTAAATAAATAAGTAATGAAAATATAAAGTTTTTTCTTATATTATTTAAACGATATTTTCTTTTTGACTTTTGACTAAGGCTTTTAAATAGTAATGGAAATAAAAAAGTTTTAGTTTTGGAATAAGACTAGCTAAAAATTGTTCATCTCTTTTCAAAGTTACTACATAATACCCCTTCGGTGACCAAATAAATAAATCACATAAATTTAAACCAACAACATACATTTGGACTTGACACTGAGTGTAATAAATATGACTTTTTTTAAGACTAGCTTCATTTTCTCTTAATTCTAAATATTTTACGTTAAAGCTATTCGTTTTTTCATCAAATATTGGTTTTGATGAACACGTGGCAGGACACTTAATCTCCAAAACTTTCATGACTTCACCATTTTTAATGACTATGCCATCAACACTGGCACACAGCCATGATTGAAGTGGCTTAACAAATAAGCCAATTGATACTACATCGACATCAAATTGTTTCATGTATGCTTCAACAGCCTTTTTCTCATTTTTTATACCATACTCCATTGCTTTTGTCGTTGGTTTAGAACCATTTACTAAATTATCTGCCAAAGTTCTACTGTCATTTTTTTTGCTAGTTTTAATCAAGTGTGCCTTTTGGGAAGCACTGATTCGATTTTTTCTCGTAGAAAACCACTCTTGTGATTCACTCTGCTTTACGGTATTCAAACATAAATTTAATATTTGGTAATTGTACATCTTTACATAAAGATTGTAATAATCATAAAGTTTAACATCATTAAAAATTATATTGCGTGAATAAAGTTTTACTTGCTTTGATTTTTGGAGTAAGTTAGCAATCACATTTCCAGCGACACTTTTTTGTACATCATTCACGGCATCATCACATAAATCTTCCACGAACATTCTGGCAGATGTTCTCATTGAGAAATCCTTCTCATATTTTAAAACATAACGAAACGAACAATTAATTTCGCCTAATTCTGAAAAGTCAACGTCGTAAACAGGTCCATAATTCTTTTTTAAAATAAAATCATCAGTGATGAGTAATGGTTTAGCAAAAATTTCTTTTGCAAGCTGACTAGTTGATGGTTTACCCCAATTTTGTTCTTCAGAAGTCTTCGATTCGCCAGTGTCTTTATTAATAAAATCAATTAGTGCATAAATATGCTTACATTTCCCACATGCTTGAGACACACACGTACAACTTCTTTGCATGACGTGTCTGGCTGCATTTAACTGAAAGAATCATATTGTAATTAACGTATTATTTAATTTTCATTTAAAAGTATTATAATTTTACTTACTTCCAACTCAACTTTGTATGGAGGATCTGTAACATTCGTCTGCTTAAAAACTTTACATCTTATTTTTATAAGTTGATTTTGATTTCTTAATTCTTCTACATCAACAACATTCACTTCGCTTAATTTTTTATCATTCACAATTTTTTGTTTATTAAAATCAATTGTATGAGTAATTTTTTCAAAACCAACTTTTATAATTTTATTCATATTAGGAATTTATTCAGGTTGAACACCATAAGTCTCCTTTAGTCGTTTATTTTTCTACAAGAAAAAAATTTTTTTTTCCAATTTTTTTTACTAATTTATTGATAGTAAAAATAAGCTATAATTAACAACTGTTATTTTTGCTTATAACTAATAATTATTTAAATAATAATTTTTTTATCTCAAATGCCCAATGTTTAGTATTGTCAGTGTATATAGTCATATATTTAGTATATAGTCAGTATTGTTGCAAATATTGACTTCCGAGTCCGACATACCCAGGCACCAACACCTAGTCCTGGCAACAACACCGAGCCCTGGCATACGTAAATGTATTTTACCTCCTCTATAAAAAAGAAAAAAAACACACACACACACACACATACATACATACAGACATAGTGACAACCTCGCGAGGATAGTCAGGTAAGCTTCCTGTGACCTTCAAACGTCGAGATCTGATGAAAACTCGATTTTTGCAAAACGGGGTGAAAACAATAACTTCCCGATTTTTGAAAATCTAAGATTTTTAGCGGGAAGTTAAAAATTATTTTTTAATTTTCTCTCGGGCGTTTCAATATTTTACAAATTCTGTGTTCATTAGAGTTAGAAAATTTTTTAACATACAAACAACCATTTTTGTCCGGAATTATACAATGTAGTTGTTGAGTTCCTACAATTGGTTTCGTTTTCAAAAATCTGTCATTTAAATCATTTAATGCTGTATTATAATCTTCTTCTGGAGAAAACTTAACTATGATATTTGGTAAGTTATTCGGATTAGAAGCCCATTCAAAAAATTCTATCGGTGTTGTTATTTGTTTACCAACTGCAAGTTAGAGACTTGCTCTTGCTGCGTGTCGTTTGATGGAAAATGCCATTCAGCAGGAATATCAAAATCATCTTCATGATAATATAAATTTACAAAATTTCTAAAGTTTTTGAACTGTTGAGGAGCCCCATCAGAAAAATAATAAATCTTGTTACAGCGTTCAGGAAGATTTTTTACGTAATCAGTCATTAGTTTGATGAAAACATGAACAGCAACGGCATCGTGATTATTACAGTCTGAAATAATTACTAAACTTTTGTGTTCAAGTTCATCATTTACTTTGTAATAATTAACCACCGGAAAAACTGTTGCCGGGTTATCATTCCAGTGAAAACCAGATGCTGCATTTTGTACTACGAACGCGTAATTCTCTGCAAAATCACAAATAATCACAAACAAATTCATTTGGTTTCAGTGTTTCTTTCAATGTTTTCAAAAATTTGGCTTGTTCTTTAGCAATAAATTAATTAGTAAGATTAATAGAATAGAACAATTAGCTTTTCAAATAACACCAAATCAAAATAGCCTTCGTAAACTGTAATAATTATTTATTTATTTAGGCAAATGTAATATCAACAATCTTTCAATACACTTGATCGCACAAAAGATTAACAGCAATTTACAGGTTATGTTTTAGACAGTATGAAAAAACCGTGTATTTATAAATCGATACAGACTAGCGTATAGTTTCTAGTATACTGATTATAGGTAAGTCTACAATTGTCCTACCCTAGTTTATCGACCTTACTGATAGGTTAAAATTTGAATCTTGGTGATTATATTCGTAAATTAAGTCTATAAATTGAGAATTGTATCACAGAATCGTTAAATTATATTTATTTTATGATAGAAATAAAGTTTACAGAAAAAAAAATTTTTTCCATTTTTGAAAATTTGACAATTTTTTTTTCAAATAAATAAAAAAAATATAAAAAAAATCGGCCCTGCTCGGGATTGGCGGGGATAGTTGTCAAATTAATTGAAGTTTTTTTTGAGAAAAAAAAAAAACGAAAATGGCGGACTTCGAAAAAATGACGATTTTACTTAAAAAAACCGATTATTTTATATAATTGATCATGTTAAATTTTTTTCGTATAATTTTTCGAAAAGTTTGTTCAAAAACAAAAATTTAAAAAAAAAAAGGTACCCAAAAGTCAATTTCTAAAAAAGTTATGGCTATTTGAAAATAAAAAAGCCATTTTTTTGAAAAATTCATAACTTTTTTTGGGTTGGATAAAAAAATTTGAAAAAATTCTCAAAAATGTCTTTCAAAGGGTAGAAAAGAATAGTAAAGTTTCAGCTAAATCTAAAGGGGTCGGGTTCAAAAGTGGTCGATTTGGCATGGAATACCCCATATACACATAGATCGGCGAATAGAAAACATTAATCCTGAATTTACTCAGCAAAAACTTGGACACATATAATGACCGAATTATTAAAATCAAACGGAGCAAGAAAAAAAACACGTCCTACTCGTACTGCGTACTATACTATACTCTATATATTTTCTTAATTCAAGAGAATCTATCTTGACTCAAGAATTTTTCCTCTTAGTTCAAGAAATTCATTTTCTTCCAATTGGCAGCGGTCACCCATCCAACTATAACCCCTACTCAATGCTGCTTAACTTTGGTTATCTCCGTGCGTCTTGAAGTTTCTGTCTGCTGTGCTGCTATCTTAGACAATAATGATTTTATGATCTACTTAATGTATCATATGAGTTTATCATAATTATAATATAAAAATTGATTTTATAATATATTTGGATAGTCATAGTTCATAATTTATTTATCTTACCGAATTTCTTTATAATATAACACTTATTTAAATAATAAAATAAATAATGATTTCACTATTGCGTAGTAGCAGAGCAGACAAAACATGTCATAGGAAATGTGACAAATTTTGTATTTCAGAATTATTTAAACGTAATTATAAACGTCATTTTACACTTTTTGTGATTACCAAAAAAAATTTTTTTTTCAAAGAAAAAATTTTTATGTATGTTAATTATATATAAGCATATATTGCTCCATATATAGTCATATATAATTAATAATTATTAATTATATATGATTATATGTATATGACCTCATATACAATTCCATATATATTCATGTATGATTATATATAACTATATATGATTATATATAATCTTGCTCGGTTGTACATTGCTCTATATATAGTCATATATAATTACCCCCATGAAAAAAAAATATAAAAAATATATATTTCGAAATATATAAAAAATATATTTTAAATATATTAAAAATCTACAAAAAATATATAAATATATTTATTTATTTATTTCAAGTTTGCCTTCTCAGGAAGTTTCCTTCCTCTTGGCAGGAGTTCATATACATTTTTCTTTACATTTTTTACATATACATATTCAAATATAGATACTCACTAAATTGAGTCAAATAATACATCTCAAGAAATTTTTAATTAATAGGATTATTATTTATTTTAAGCAGACTAATATATCATTAAAGAATTAATTAATGTTTAAGTTTTTAAGACATCTAGTATATGCGGTGAATTCTTTCGTGGTGTGTCAGGTAATACGCCGGTATGGAAATCGTAGGTATCACAATCAGCGCAGTTTCCAATTTCAGGGGTCCTGGTAGTCATCGCAGAGATACAGGACTGCCAGGACATTGCTCATATAGTAGTACAGGTTCTTCAGGTCACCTTTCGTGTGTAGATCGAGGCATTCAGGGACAGTTTTTTCCTTTGCGTTTTCATCAGCAGTAGCAGTAAAGAGAAACTTGTTTCTGAAGGGTGTGTACGTTGGACATTCAACCAGAACGTGCTGAACGTTTTCGTAATTGCGATTATTGCAGCTCATGCATTGAATGTTTGGATCAAACGTGCAGACATTGGATTCGTGTTTTAAACGAAGCTTGAAGTTATTAGCCAGTCTTAAGTTAATACTCATTCTTAGCCAGTTTATCGGGCATCTAGCTTTGATGTACTTTGCAGGTTCCAGTTTGGGTCCATAGGTATGCCTGCATTGACAGAATGTTGAGGCGGTCCATTTGGCTATATCTTCTTTTCGGAGTTTTTCAGCGTAGTTTTTAAAGAGTCTATACTCCCTATCTTTCCATGTTTGGCTGCTCAGATTTTCCCATAGGTCTTCGTGACCTGTTTCTTTTAAAATTTGATAGAATTGAGCTGCCCAATTGTATTTCGGGTCACAGTTTTCTCCCAGGGATAGTTTATGTAGCCTAAAGAAAGCTATGCGTGGGTATCTATGTCCGGGCATATCTTATATTTTAAGTATCCATCGCCAGGCCTGTTGAAAAATTTTATACTTGACAAGTGTCAAGCCCAGTTCTAGCCTCAGTGCATATCCCGGTGTGCAGCGTGGTAGCAGAAACAGTCTCTTGAAGAAATTTTCTTGGGCTTTTTCAAGCATTTGGTGATAACGAAGACCCCAGAGATGAGCAGAATACAGAAGCGTGGTAGCAATAGTTGTATCAAAGAGTTTGCATACGGTGTTCCAGGAGTCCGCTTTGCCTTTAGCGAGAATGTTCAGTGTCTGTGAACTAGCGATCGCTGCTCTAGAAATCGCAGATTCAGCTGCCTTCCTTCCATGTAGTGATCCCGAGAAAACTACGCCTAAATAAGTACAGGAGCTGACTACCTCTATATGCTCTCCATTCAGCGTAAATTTAGTTGTCTTCAACTTTCTGCAATTGCCATTTTTATTGAAGTGGATTATCTTGGTTTTTTGTGTGTTAATAGTGAGGCAGTTATTTTCGCAGTAGTTTTTCAATAAGAGCAATTTTTTTTTAATGTCCGAAACATTTTTTGCTAGTATTACTAAATCATCCGCGTACAACAGCATGAGGATATCGGTTCGGCCATCTATATTTAATCCTTCACATCCATTTTTCTTGAAAAAAGTTTCTATGTCCGCTAGAAATAATATGAAGAGTAGTGGACTGAGTGACTCACCCTGCAGTACACCTTCACTGATTGCAATTTGATCCGGGCTTACTCCAATTAAAAACAGTTTCCTCCAGAGCAAAGAGTGGTTAATCGAGTCAAAGGCTCTACGAAAGTCGATCACGATTGCTTCTGCATATCCACCATCCTGCCGTACACGGAGTTGAAGTGTTGCCATTAAGGCAAAAATATTGTCTTGTCAGCTTTGGTTTGCACAAAAACCAGCTTGAGACTCCGGAATAATCGCAGCTTGTTCTGCCCATGAGTAAAGTCTCTCTCTTAATATCGTGGTGAACAGTTTGGAGATGTTATTAGTTAAAGCTATACTACGATAGTTTTCTGGTGCTGTTGGATCACCTTTTTTGTGCAGTAGGGTGAAGAAAGTCGAAGACCAGTCTCTGGGGGTTATTTCTTGGTCCAATACTTTGTTGAAGAATACTATGATATATAATTTCCAGTTGCTGGGAAGATGTTTTAGGTGTTCGCTGAGTATGGTGTCCTCACCCGGCGCTTTTCCATTCTTGAGCTTTGTGAGGCAGTGGTCCAGTTCTTTATAGTTAATTTCACGATCTAGGTATGGGTGAGTTACCCCGTAGTAAAGAGTACTATCACTAATTCTTGGTGGATATATCTTTGTCAGATATTCAGTCCACGTTTTAAGAGAGATAACTGGGCTGCTGTAATTTTTTTGGCGTAGACTCTTCACTACTTTCCAGAAATCA
Organism: Cotesia congregata; assembly: GCA_905319865.3. Classification (NCBI taxonomy): domain Eukaryota; kingdom Metazoa; phylum Arthropoda; class Insecta; order Hymenoptera; family Braconidae; genus Cotesia; species Cotesia congregata. The sequence goes on from CAJNRD030001118.1 coordinate 8,057,445, forward strand.
GGCCCGTTTCTTGTGTTAGACAATGATTTTTTTATCTTCGTTATGTATGCTTTACGCTGTTTTTTTGTTACCTTCTGGAAATTTGCACGTAGGGCTTGTACTGTAGTATCATATGGCTTACACTGTTTCACTATTTTCTTGCGAACACGTAGAGCACGGTTGAGCAGATTTTTTGCCTTGCGGCATTCATCGTCAAACCAAGGTTCAGTGTTTGTTGCGATTGATCTATGGTTTACTGTTCGCAGGCAGTCTAGATTCTCTGCGACTTCCAGAACAGCTTTTGACTAGTTTTCATTTATCTCATCTACATTTGCCAGATTAAAATCAATTTTGAGTCTAGCCGATCTTGTCATTACCCTTTTGTATTCAACAGCCTTGTTCTCACTCCAAATGATTTTATTAGTTTTATTTACTATCCTGGTGCCTTCTCTAAGGATCTGGGTATTGAGATTGAAAGCGCTGGTAATTTTTACCGGGTAGTGGTCCGATTTTGAGGTTATGTACACAACCTGCAAATCAGTAATTTTATGTATGCTGTCTATTTTAACCCAGAATAAATCAATTACGCTATTTTGGCAGTTTGTGAAGGTGCTACGAGCCGGTGTGTCACTTTTAGTTCTTCCGTTTATCACTATTAGACCGTTTTCTTCCATAAAGTTCAGGAATTCTTTTCCTCTTGCATCCAGTTTTTTGTCATTTGAGAGGCGGTGGGATTCTAGTTGAGAGTCTGAGCACAGTTCTTCTGGTAGGATGTTCTCCTCCGCTATGTGTGCATTAAAATCGCCTCCAATGATGAAGATATTGCTGTCGAAAGATTCTTCAGTTGCAGAGATAGTCTCTTGAAAAGGTACCAGGATTGTGTTTAGCGCCATTGAAGGTCTGAAATAGCAGAGGCCGATCACTACTCTATTTTGGCCTTTTATCAGTTCAATAATTATCCAGTGTTGAGTGATTTCCACTACCTGAGGTTCTGGAAGCTTTTTGCTAATAAGTAATAACAAGCCACCGCTCGGTCTTCCAAGTATGTGCTCTTTATTTGCTTTCGACCATATTTTGTGGTAGTTAGTTTCAAAAAAACTGTGTAGTCTGGTGGGTTCTGTTTTCCAAGTTTCAGTGATTCCTATAATTTCAGCATAATTTATTTCTGGTTCCGGTTTAAGATTATCTAGGCCTTTGCAATTCCATATGACGTAGTTTAGCTGACACACCACTGTATCCTATATGTCTTGAGCAATTATTTGGTTGTGGGCATAATGTTTTTTTGCACGACTTTCTGGGCCCTCTGATAGCGAGCGATTTTCTAATTGTAACATTCCTTTTTTGTAGCTCCAGCTGTATTTTTTATCATCGATTATTATCCAGTTGAACCCAATTTTTACCGATTTACCTTCTTCCCGTGCTTTTCTGCCTTCTTGTCTTATTTCATGCTGCACAATGAGTTCCTCGCGCGTACGGTCCCCTTCGACGTTTATTGTTGTTCCTTTAAGACATCCTTTATTTTTCAGTATTGTTTTTTTTGCCTCTAGATTTGACATCCGTATCACCAGCACATTTCTGTTTATTCCTATAACTTTTACAGTGTCTATTACACTGTCCAGTTCAAATCTTTCAAGAAAGAAGCTGCGTACACACTCAAACTCCTTTCCGGCTTCCCAGGTAGGACCTTTAATTATAAGGTTAAGTTCTTTTTCTTTTCGCTCTTGATGTTCCAACCTTTCGGACATTCTGAAGAACTGTTCCAATCTTCGATTAGGTATATTCTTCTCTTCTACTACTACATTTCTGCTTACGTTTGTCTTTGTATGAAACTCTTTTATTGAGCCTTCCATTCTTTCTAACCTATTCACAAGATATTCTTTATCTGATCTCCACTCTTTTTCATTTGCTGTTATTTGCGTCTGGAGCGCCTGTATTTCTTCTTTATTTTTCGTTTGGAAATCAGTTAGTTCTTTCCTGAGTGCATTGCCATTCTCGAGTAGCTTGACTTCCATTCTATTCAGCAGTGTTGAGACGCAGCTCAGCATACCTTTGAAATCCGTCACTTCGCCAAACTCTGGTGTATCCATAGCGACTGTTTCAACAGTTTGGAGTTGTGATACAGACGTCTTCAGCTTTTTTGAGGAGTCTAGAGGGTCCTCCTGTTTTTCCTCGACCGAGAATGATGTTGTCGACAGTTTCCTTTTTCCTGGAGTATTTATATATTTTTCGATAGATTTTGATGAGGTTTGGTTACCGAAACGTGCTAAAGCTTCGACATTAGATTTTCTACCTCTGTTTGAGGTTGGAGTACTGACTTTCAGTGGATATTTTACGGTTTGATTGCTTGACATATGTATGCCGTCGATTTTTTTTTAGATGTTGCTTTGGGGAGGGGCCTTGGGGTTACTCATATGATCGTTCGCCATAACCCATGTTTATTAGCACATATAAGCAGCCTTCACCAAAGGGTTTATACAGCAGGTTTTTTACACTGTGAATTTCAAAATATAGGTGCAGCACTCACAATGTTGGGCTTGGTTGCTGGCCATGTGCTTGGTCTAACCTCAAAATAGCGATCACGGTTTAACACGCGTAAAATTTTTAGTATCTATTTAAAAAAAACAGTGTATTTACTTCGTCACAAAATTAATATTAAAACTTCAACTTTATTTATAAGATTTCACTTAATAGAGACTTTTTATCAGTAAAATTCAGATAATTATTAAGCAAGTGCACTGGAATGCATACGTCTTTGGTAGCGCCCTCTATTGAACTCCAAAAGAATATATAAATATATAAAAAATATGCATAATAAATATATTTTTAATAACTAATTTTTGGCCGATATTCATATATATTTTATATATTTCAAATATATTTTATATATATTCAAAATATATTTTTTTTATATTTTTAGCTATGTATTTTTTATATATTTTAAAATATATCTTGAATTTATCTAAAATATATTTAAAATATATAAAACTGAAAAAAATTACCATTTCAAACAGTAAAAACGTGATTTTAATTATCACTTTATAATATTTATCATTTAAATGCTACAATTTATTCTTTACATGAAAGAAAACACTATTTCAAACAGTAATATTCGCTATGTGAATGTCGAAAATGTTAAAGTATAGTAATTAAGAATTTTGACTTTGATATTCATCATTTCGTACTAGAAAAAATGATCGCATGATATGTAAAAAATATAAAATACATTTACTAAATTTTTATACAAGCAACGTCAATATTTACCAAAAAAAAAATGCTAAATTTTTAATGCAACGCTAAAAATGAAACTATAATTATTGATTTGCTTGAACTGGTAAAATACATATTTTTAGAGTAGAATTTTTACTGTTTCACTTGTTAAATTCTCCACGTATGGGACCTTCCCCTTCTCCTCATTTGTAAAGTTAATGCTCTAGTGAAGCATTAGTATAGTCTTTTTTGTCAATGTGCATGACACTAACACTGTCAAGATAGCCAGTAAAATACATGTGGTTAATGAAACTCCTAATAAAAAAGTTTTTCCAACGTTCTTATAGAGTTACGGTTAGGTTATAGTCTCGTGTGCGTTAGGAGTACTGTTCGGATCTCGGTTAGAGCGATAGGCATTTTTCTAAACTTATTTATATGGCAAGCATTAAACGTAAAATGAATGAATGTGAATGTGATGTGAAACCTTATCCCCCCTCCACCTCTGAAAAATTTCGAAAAAAAATTTAAAATCAAAATAAAACAAAAAGTTTAGCGAATCCGAATTGGCACAACTCATGATGGCTCATACGTTGGTTGGATAAATAAAAAAGTTAATGTTCTGAAAAAATATTTTTTTTTATTTTATTTAAAATATTACTTTACTTTTGTTTTTGTCTAAAGATTACTTTTGCAATTTGCTATTTTTAACTTCCCGCTAGGAAAATCAATGATTTTCGAAAAATCGGAAAGTTATTGGTTTTACCCCGTTTTGCAAAAATCGAGGTTTTAACAGATCTCGACGTTTTGAAGCCCTAAGGAGCTTTTCTGACTAATTTTCCGATGATGTCCGTACGTCTGTATGTGTATGTGTGTGTGTGTGTGTGTGTGTGTGTGTGTGTGTGTGTGTGTGTGTGTGTGTGTGTGTGTGTGTGTGTGTGTGTGTGTGTGTGTGTGTGTGTGTGTGTGTGTGTCGTGGC
>CAJNRD030001118.1:8067932-8094914 GCA_905319865.3 Cotesia congregata
TTTTCATTTTTTTATTTTATGCCTTTTTGTAAAGCAAAAACTAATTTTTTTTTCTTAATAGTTTTATGAACGTGGACTTGGCGCGATTTTTTTTTTACAGTGAAACTGTTTTTGTTCGGATTTTAGTATTTTTTGTAATTATGATAAAAATTTACAATTAGTACAAATTTAAATCTCGCGTTGGCTGTATTTTTATAGCAAACTATTCCCTTGCAGCTACAGTTTATGTAAAAATAATTCCGGCGCACCCTGGCGGGTGTAGATGCAAGCTGTGAAATGTATTTTTTTAACTGTAGTTTCCCATCTAATGAAGGATTATTATGCATTCTCGAATTATTTAGTCTGTGGCAGATCACTTTGCCCATTGAAAAAAAGTCAGGATCGAAATTTTTGCGTTGCTATAGTTTGTGCTGATTAAATTTAGTAATTTCAAGTAGATTAGTTGTTATAATTAAATATAATTAATTAATATCAGTAAAATAAAGTATAAATTACTGTTATAATATAAAATTTAGGAAAAAAAATTACCGCAGAGTTAAATAAAATTTTGCAACCTCGAAATACCGTTCTGCTTACAGTAAACACACTCGGTAGTCTGGCGCTCCGTTTACAACAGATTTGAACGGAACTTGGCGCCAGATTCTACCGAATCTGTGGATTTATACCGCCGGAAAATTTATAACACCGTTTTAACACTGAAAAAAATATTTACACCGCAAACGGTGTTACATCGGTGTTATTATAACACCGATTTCGGTGTTCAATTTAACACCTGTAATTTCAACACCGGACTTACACCGGTTTTTTTTTACAGTGTACCCATACAGCCATTTTTTAATATTATTTATCACAAAAAAAAATAGAAATTGTAACAGGGTAATATTACCCTAGATCGATAAGTCGCCAGAGATCGATAACTTTTCGACTAGAATTTATGCGCATCGATTTCGGGACCCGGCTAGTCATAAGTGGGGGGGGGGGGGGAATTGGGGTTTACTTGACTAGTCTCTCGGCGGTGGTGAATCAGAAGTAGTGCAGTGCTCAGTCCAACAGCAGCCAAAAATCCAAGAAGGAAGCCAATTAAGACAGAGTTTCTTCAAGCACAGATAACACCAGGTATTGAGACTTTTTACATTGGCGAGCCCCGGGGTCGTATACTCGGCTCATCAATTTTACTACTTTTCATTTATTAATTCATTTTTGATAATTCAATTTGTTTATTGATAATTTGCTTAATAATAATTATTTAATTTAATTGATTGATTCGTTAATTGCTGTGAGCATTCCTCTTGGGGATTTATACCCGAGGAATGTTCCAGACCTCGTGGTCTTAATAAATCGTGAGAAATTGTTAATTCGGCCGGTTAATAATTATTAACATCTTAAGATTAGCTTAAATAAATTTATTTTTATTAATAAAATATTAATTAAATTCTGAACACCGAGAAAAATTCCAATCAGCTCACCGATCGGTCAAGCGTCGGTCGCACACCCGAGATCAAAGCTTGCTACGCAGTTACGAACACTGGCATCCATTTTGAGCAGGCAAATTCCTTTGTGAATTATACGACGCAGTAATTTATAAAATCAACAACTGAATCATTATTATAAATTACAACAATTGAATTATCATTTTCAATATTATTTGTTACAATAAATTAATTATTTATACTGGATTATTTATTGAAAATTATTTAATGAATTTACGACACAATTTGAGATTGAAATACCCGTGGATAATTTTCAGAGATTGATTTTATTGAGATAAATTATTTGTTAATTAATTATCTAGTCGGAAAATCCCACGCGGTTATTTTTATGAAAATATAATAAATAATTTCAATTTCATCATCTTGGAAAAATTCCCCAAAAATTAATTTAACAAACGTGGATATTAATTCCGGGAATTTATAATTAGTTAAATTATTTGATGAAATTTTATGATAATATTTTGTATAATTAATAATTAATCTACGAGTAAAAATTGCAATAAAGTGTCCGTCGAATGTTCCGGAATTTTCTTTGTGCTGAGTATTAAACTCGTGGTAATTTTGAAAGAAGTTTAGGCGTCGATTTTAATCCGGAGTTCTTGAGAATTTATTTTTATTAGTCGTGAAAATAATTCATAATTTTATTTGCTAGCTAATGACTGAATAAGATTAAGTAAAAGTTTAATGTAAATTTATGGAGTTTAATTTTGTAAAACTTTTATAAGTCCGGAAAATAAAAGTAAAGTAGAGTCAGTGTGTGTGAGCGGCTTATGTGTGTGAAGATCGTGCGGGTTATGTGTGTGAAGATCGTGCGGGTTATGTGTGTGAAGATCGTGCGGGTTATGTGTGTGTGAGTGTACGCGTTCTCTGTTTGTTGATGGTTTGCCGAGTAGAGTAATTCGTACAGTCCTAGAGCGTGAGGGTCCGGTGGACAGCGCGACGTAGTTAGAAACTGCAGTATAGACGCTCCGTATGAGGGTACTGTGGGATTAAGAATTTTAGAACGACCCCTACTTGTTTATGGTTTGCCGAGTAGAGGACTAGCATTTTGTGAGTCGTGGAGTTGAGGTAGTCAGCTAGTGGTTAGTTGAGTTGAGGAGAGTAGTAATAAGTCGTAGTGTTAAGTTAGTTTTAAGTGAGATAGTGTACGTGCGAGTGCACGAGTTGTTATTTTATTTTGTTAAATAAATTTTGGGTACCGTTGTTAAATAAAAATTTATTCATTTCAGATCACCTTCCTCCACTCTCTCTCCCTGTAGATTATAAGCTCAGCTTTGGTTTCCGGTTCCAGGAACCGTGTTCTAAAATCCTGGTGGCGCCCTTTTTAATATAGAATCATTTCGTTAATTGTTATATTTTTATTAAATTAATTAAGGGGCCAATGAACAGGCATAAAACACCCGTTACAAAATATAAATTAAAAAATTAAATAACATAGAATAATATCACAGTACGATTGACTAGCATTCGAAAGATTAAATTAAAGATAATTTACTGATGTTTAATCATTTTCATTTCTTCGTCGACTTGGTCCAATTATTTACGCATATTTTCAAGTATGCCCTTTTTTTTGCCTCCAATTCTTGTACTTGAATCGCAGCCAACTTTCTTTTCTTCTCCGATAATTTTGAGCTCTGCTCAATTTTTTGTCGCTGTTTCAATGCTTCAGTATAACAAGCATGTGCATTACGAGCCTCGAGAATAAGTTTTTTAGTAATCTCAATATTTTCAATTCCTCCGTGGACAGTGATAGCATCATATATACATCTTCTAGCCACTAAAGATTCTTCTTTGAGATTTTCCATCAAGCATTCTTTATTTACTGAAAATCCTCTTTCCACATTAGCATTACCATGAGAAAGAGTAGTTACGATTTTCATTACTTTTTTGACATGCTCAGACGGTGGAAAATTTTCAAAAATTGGAATCCAAAATCGATCCAATCGTTCTTTTGAAGCTGAAAAGTTTTTCAGCAATTCTTTAACCACGGGCTTAGCACAGATATTTTTAAATTCACGATTGACTTTATCAGCGCTAACACTATCAATCCAATTGTTTTTAGTCAAGTCGATAATAAATTTTTCAATCGTTGTTCACAAACTTCCCAATTTTCTAAAACAACTTCCGGGTCAAAACGTGTAATGGCTTTTGTCAACTTATAAGCTAGTGGTGAACGCTCTTGTAACTTCAAAATAAATTTTTTTAAGCACTTCTTACATTGCTTCCGTAATCCAAGAATATTGAGTTGGCTTTAATTTTTTATTTTAGACAAAGCAATAGTGGTAGCTATCCCAAGATCGATTTGTTTAGGAGATAATAAGTTCTTTTCTTTGGTTAGATCAATATCATATATACTTTTAGCTGTTTTCATTACATCATGATCAACAATGCGGTCTAGTTGAGTATCTATTATATTAGTAAAAGCATTATAAATTAAAGGAGCCAGAGGTCCATCTGCCTGAAACTGTCAAGAACGATTTGATATCATTAGCTAATGATCGAAAAAAAGTTTATTGTGCCGATAATAAGGGATCTTCAAGCATTTTCACTATTGTTTGAAAACTTTCACAAGTTGGCTTTTTTTTGGTTTAATTTCAAGTTTTTAAATGTATACTGTCAGAAATGGTAATATGTCTAATGCTCGTTGAGCTACATTACTATTATTGAACCAATGGACTGAACAAAACTTAAGTGGAAATAAATTTGAACCAGTTATTTCTGTATAAATTTGCCATCTAGCAAGTGAGTCTTTGAATAAATAATACGTAGATTGCAAAAATTTCACAATATTCCAGCCAGTTTCTGTGATACCAGCTTGAAAAGCACAATCCATTGTATGAAGCCCGCAACTTCCCATTTCCAACATCTCTGGATCATTTATATCAGTTTCTATTAATCCTTTTAGATCTTTCAAGAACTTAAAATTGTGATTAGGTCCATCCGTAGAAATTTCAATTATTTTGTTAGGAGAAATAGGAGATATTCCTTTTAAAAAAGCAGTTGCTAAATCTTGTGATTGTGTGCGTCCCAAAATAACTGACGTTAAAAACCAGGTCTCAACTTGTTTGGCATTTTCAGGCCAATAACGAACATTTATATCCATTTGTTATTTTTTCGCTAGCTTGTTCAGCGACTCGTCAAAGCCTACAGTGAGAAAATCGCATTGTAATAGTTCTTCTATTAATATATTTTTAAAATAAGGTGCAATGGCAAATAATATTAAATATCCAATTTTGTCCCGTTGTAGTTGCATTTTTTGAGCTATTGCGCTGTCTGGAAAGAGTCGAGGAAAAAGCTTCACGTGTTTTCCAGCTGAGCGCAGCGATGAATGTGTTATAACAGCCGAAATAGTCCATAGTATTTCAGATTTTGTAACTTCGTCTTTCACAAGGAAGTGTTCCAATGGCCTGTGATTCGAAGAGTGAGTTAATGAATTCACAATTGTTGACGAAGTTGTAGGGACTGAGAATTGACAGTTTTTATTCACAGAACTTGTAGACGTTATAAGACTTTGAGATTTTGATGGTTGAGCAATAATGTCAATATTTGCTGGACTTAAAGATCTGGATTGAGACAGGAATGTTTTAATTCCAATAGTTTTGTCAGAAGCATTAATTGCTTTTTTGTGTTTATCTACATTCATGTGACTTACTAAAGCCTGTCGTCCCATATTACTCAAATTAATTACCTTCGAACATTTTTTACATAACGCTAAATGATTATCATCATTAACTTTATCAATCCAAGAATTAAAGGAAGGATCTGATAACCAGTCAACTTAAAAGGTAGTTTCTTTGTACGACATTTAATTTCACTTTGATTAAAACATCTTAACCTAAAAAAGTACGAAATTATAAAAATTATCATCTTTATTCAATCAACCATTGATTCCATTTCATCAATTCTACTTAAAATAAAATAGATTTATTTAGCAATAATTAATAATTGCTTACAAAATATCAATTTGAAGTTAAATAGAATTGTTGTAGATCTGAAAGTTGTAATTGACAATAATAAGATAATATTCATTTGAGTTACGAAATCTTAGAGAGAAAGTATATTTTACCTTTACAAAATTATCGTTAATAAATCAACAAGGAAAGATAGTTTTTTAGTAATAATTAAAAGAAAACAATTGAATTTTATTATTAAACCAAAAAAACTCATTTTTTATTAAATTTGTCGTCGACATTTTTTTAAATAAGTAAATAATAAGTAATAACTAAATAAGTAAATAAGTTATTTAATTAAATAAGTAAATACTTTTATTGAACTTAAGTAAATAAATTAAAAAAAATTTTAAGTTGAATAAAATATGTAAAAAATTAGTATCTCGTGATTAATTGGTCGTAGAGACATCGGGTCAGGCTCATTTTGTTCCTTATTTAATTTCTTAAATTTCATACGCAGCATGTCTCGACAACTTTTGCGTAGTTTTTGAGATATTTTAATTTGAAGCTCAACGCTAAAATGATACTAATTTTGTGCATTGGCCTTATTTTATAATTCGGAATTTTTAATGAAAATTTTCCCTGAAAAAAAAAAGTAGCGGGGCGGCGGGGTGGGGGTACGAACACACCATCAGCCCCGAACGCGGTACGCTACGCTACATTTGTTCTTGAGACTTCTTACTACTTACATCGTGACACTTGCAATAAATTTTTTTAACAGTTTTTTGACTAATGATAACTAAACTAATATGAATAAAAAAATTTTTAATCATTTAAAAGAACCACGTCTAAAATTACCGGATAAATTTTATAATGGATATGGATATAGTACGTATCATAATGTTGGCGATGTCAGGTTCGTTAATTTTTTTAGTTTAATGTTTTTCTGTGTATCTTTACGAGCACATTAAATACTTGGATTTTTTTATTGTACCAGTTTCATTATTTTAATTTCGTATATTGCAGTTACATCCGATGTTTTGAACGTAATTCTTACAGTTGTGGTGCACATGGAAAATTTGTAAATAACAAACCTCAATTAACAGAAGGCCATAATCACGAAGCAGATCCTAAGTTGCATCTGTACAACAGCTTTCAACAAGATTTATTCAAAGCTACACTTGCACGCCCCTTTCAATCTTTCCGACTTATTTATGATCACCTGAGTATATTGTAAGTATCAAAAATATTTAATTATTTATAAGGTCGTACGTAAAATGTTAAAATTTGATAAATATTAGCAAATGCAACTATTAAGTAAGATTATACTGAATAACATGTAAATTATAGGAATTAAGAGTCAAATGAATTCTTATTTGGAATAATTATTGACGGAATGTAAACATTGCATGTCACAAAAGATGTGTGCTTCGTCATTAGTTTTATGAGTTTCAGTTTTAATTTTACAATTAATACATTCATTTCAACAAAGCCTTGTTATATGTTAAAAAAAATATTTCTTACCACTGAACAAGATTTTTTTAATATTAAAGAAAATTTTGTTTAATTCAATGAGAATTAGCATGAGGTTGAAGTTAGCAGACACTTGACAATTTTTTGATTTTTCTTGAAAAATAAATTAGGCATAAAAAATTATTTATTAAAATCTCATTTATAATTTTTCAGAGCTTCTGAAGATGAAATTTTCAAATAAAATTTTCTTGCTATAATTTGTTTGTTGAAAATATTCTAAAAATTATCAGATGTCTCTTAATTTCAGTATCATGAATTAGTCAGTACATAACTATACATATCAGCCTATTGTTATGTCTATGCATTACTAAAAGGAAGAGCTATCCTTATATGTACACATGCATTAAGTCGGAGGCTAAGTCGCCGTAAAAATGTTTCTTTACTTCTTATTTCTTGCCGAATTTTTTTCATTTTCTTTTTTTTTGAATTTTTTTTTTTTAAACTTTGATTTATGAGATCTGAAAATGAAAAAATTAAAGAGTTGCTGAAGTATAAAATCAGCTAAAAAATAAATTCATTATTAAATTGTGCTTATTATTTATTTAGAAATTTTTGTTAAGAAGTCATCAATTAAATATAAAAAAATAATTCCATGAACAAGCTGAAGTATTTAACGAAACTATTTTTTTAAATATCACAAATTCTTTTACTACCTCGAAAGCTTAACTTATCATGAAATTTTAATAACATTGCAGGCATTATGAAGCTGCTGTAAAATATACTTGGGCCAAAATGAAACCACTTATGGAAAGTTGGCGCCGCCGTAACCAGCCTCGTAATCCACCAACACCTCACAATTTACAGCAGTACTCAGAATTATTGAGCATGCCTGAATGGTCACATTTGCTGACATATCCGCAAGGTCAACTAAGAGCTACAACTCTTCGCGCATCTGACGGCAGTTTATTAACAATGCTTTGTAATTCTGACTTTTTGAGATTGGTGGATTCATCTATGCTCTTTATGGATGCGACTTTCCGAATCACTTCAAGGAAGCCAAAAGTTTATCAAGTTTTTACAATTCTAGGTTTAATAAACGACCGTCAGGTATATAAATAATCCATATTTATATCTATTTGACTGTATATTTATTATTTGATAATTTGATTCTAAATATAAAAAGTAAAATTATAAAAATATATCAATGTTCAAGGGACGATAGTAAAGGAATAGTTTTTAAGTGACACTGTATATTGTATTGTAGTACTAGTATTTTTAATTTTATTGCTTCCGCTAAGTACTACAAAGTTTAAAATTTTTATCATAGCTATACATGCGATATTATTTATGTTTTTACTTGATATTTAGAAAAAAGTTTTGTTAAGAAAGATACGAGATTTTTTTTTTATATAACTTTTTGCGTTTCGGTACGAATGTTTATTAATTTTTTTTTTAGAGGCAATTTTATTGTTAAGAAAACTTTCATTACACGCCTTTAAAATAGAATAAAAAAAATTTTTTTCTTTGCCTTCAACGGATTCTGATGGCAAGTTAATACTTATACTGTATATTGATTTAGTTTATTGTTCATGAACTAATTGATAATTAAATTATTATAAATTTCAATTAGAATAAATCAACTATTTAATGAAACAATTATTGACTTAGGCTTTACCATTATGCTGGGTGCTGATGACCAGGAAAACCACCGCTGCATATCGAACTGCACTGTCACATTTTAAAAATCAATTAGCACCCCATATAAATCCAGAAACGATCATGACTGATTTTGAGATAGCAGAAGATATCGCTATCAAAGACGTATTTCCAGAAGCTATCCATATTGGTTGCTTTTTCCACTATTGTCAAGTAAGTTCAGACATAAATAAATAAAGATCTGACAAAAAACATATGTACAATTGACAATCATAAAAGTTGGATATTCTTTCCAAAAAGTTTATTGAAAGTATAGCTTTAAATAATTAATTAATATTTTTTTTTATCAACAGGCACTAACAAAAAGATTGGAAAAGTTGGGATTAATGGAATTAGTTAGTAATTGGAAATACGGAAGGATATTGATTAGAAAAATGATGGCGTTGGCTTTATTGCCATCAATTGAAGCATTGGAAGGATATCAGTGGATAATGAGAAATATCCCTGAGAATATTAAAGTATTGTTCGGAAGCTTTTTTTCGTATTATCATGACCAATGGATTAAAAAAACTCCACCAGAATTGTGGAGCATTTACGGCCATCTTCACCGAACCAATAACCTCGCTGAAAGTTATCATAAAAAAATCAATCTACGATTTGGTACTCATCCTCCGATTTGGAAGTTTACAGGTAAAATATATAACCAATAAATCAACTCAAATCATCTTATATTATGTAAAATAAGCTAATCACATTCATAATTTTAGAAAATTCATTCTTATAATAATACTTATCGTTTTATAATTTTATACCTATGAAAGATTTTCTACCAAACAATGTAAATACTGACAAAACAATATCGATAAACCCATTGAATCCTTATGATATTTGTTTTTGAGTTATGTAGACATAATAACGTACCAAATAAGTGTATATTATCTTGAAAAAAATAGGTTTCTCTGTGAATTAATTTAATTACTACTGTTTCTATTTCAGAGAGTTTGAAGACATTACAAGCTGTTACTCACATTGAGTATCTATCATTACGCAATGGTGAGAATATTGTGAGACAAGCTCCTCAGCCTTATGAGAATGAGATGGACATAAAGATTTTAAAAGCCTGGCAACTACTTAATAACAAGACCTTAGATGTTCCGCATTTTTTGGCTTGTGCGAGCAAATTTCTAAAAGCTTTCCAACGGGGTGTCACTCAAAATTTAGAGGATGAAAATTTTGCTGGCCAGAAAATAAACGTGCCTGGTATTAACTATTGAGATAAACTTTTCTTTTCATCGTAAATAATTCATAAAAACAATAACATCCTTTACTTTTTATTTCAGGCAATAATGGTGGTATTATTGACGGTAATTTTGATCATCTCTTAATATTTCAAGAGCTGGATATAATGCAAGATTATTGACGAAATTGCAATATTTATCAGTTCAACGTTTATGATATGATAGATAATATAATAATATATAATATGTTGATGTTCAAAAATGACTAAATATAATTAAATAAATTATTTAGATCGCAACTACGTAAGTTGCTATCAATTGCAATATTAAAAAATTAATAAATAAAAACAATATTAAAATTTCTTATTACTTACCCTGATTAAAAGAAGTAATTTGAAAATAAATTCTCAATGTTGAATGTATGTTTAGAACCCAAATTAATTTTTTTTTATTTATTCAAATTGTATTAATTCATCTTAAATCCTGTTTAACTTAGATAATTAAAATGGCTTTTGTGAAATCTTTAGCACTTTTTACACATTGTATGACATTAAAAAAGTTCATATTTAAAATATTTCTTAAAGCAATTCATAAATTTTATGATCACTTTTTTTTGTATTCAATGGAGCTTGATAGTCGACGACAAATTTAATAAAAAATGAGTTTCTTTTATTATTGTTATTATTATTTAATCTAAATATGTAATTATTTGGACACGAGTACTGTTATTATTATTGAATTAGAAATATGAATTATGAGTTATTAATACACGTGGCATCAAATGCCAATATTTATTAAATTTGTTCTGAGCGATGATAATTATGTGAATTAACAATATCAATTGTTGAATTTATTACACGAGTTAATTAATTGATTCATATCACAATAATCACTATTGATGACGCGACAATATTTATTACGAGCGATGATACGAGTGATGAGCACAGAGAGAAGTTTGGACGCTAACAGAACTTATCAGCATTCACACGAGCACACAAGTAGAGAACCTAGAGATTAACAGATTATTTGCATACCGAGCAATTGGTGACATCACCTCAGTCAAGTATGACAACAATTTGCACTAATGAAAGAATATAACGTGATGAGTCATGCATGTTTTAATACTGAATATTATTTAATCTCCTATGAATGCTGATTGTACATGTAGAAATGATCAATACGGTATGTAAAAGTGATCCCGAAATACCGGCATAATAACAATTGAGAGGTTACGAAGGCAAAAGTTATGAATGATAGTTATTTAACAGGTTGTAATATGAGATATATTGAAATATATGAAGAAAAATAATACCTGAATTACCAATTATGTAGAACTTCTTGGTAAAACACTAAATGTAATGAGTTGAGCACGATTGATTAGTAAATGATTTTTGATATACACAATGCACGTGTTGTTGAGTACAGCGTGTGGGTTTGTTATGGCGGTTGGCGCGCAAGCTGCTGTTGACTTCGGGAAGTGACTTGCAGAGTGCGCGTCAGTCGCCGCATCTCTGGTGAGGTTGAATGCGAACTTACCACATGTTCTGGCGCAAACATGTGGTATTTACGCAACAATAATTTATAAAGATATATAAAAAATACTAGCCAACCCAGCCCACTTCGCCGGACTAAAGCTTAGTTTATTTAATAAAGTACATATTTTAATACATTGTAATTAATCAATTCTATTATCGCAATATATCAACCATCATTCATCTTTGAGTTCATTTTCTTCAAGCTTTCTCTCTAGTGGGTGAAAATTGTTAACCAAACTCATTAACATACCAGTTAGTGTAACATCCACTTTGTGATGTATACAAAAAAATATCGGGTTCATCTCAACATCGGCGATCATAGTACGACGCAAGGCTTGAGCATATGCTTAATACAATATTGTAAATGTGGATAACCTGAAAATCGTATCAATTGAGAAAAATAAGAGATAATCATACTAAAATTGTTGTTTTTGATCGCAAACTTGTATTTTCTATAGTTATCACTATGACTTTACATGTCATATATCGAATTCACTTATATTCTACCTGATGTTCATAAAATTTTAGAATCAATAGCTCAGAATACTCCTTTAACATCATTAAGTAGTTCACATTATTTTTCTCGACGATAAACATAAAATATTTTGTGTTCCCGGATGTTCTTAAGCCAATTATATTTGAAATTACTCCAGCAAATTTTGTTCAGGTATAAAAAAAAAATTACGTTCAGTATTGACAGACAAATATTGATGTTAAATAATAAATGATATATTTGAAGTTAGCTGATTTGCTTTTTAAATAAATTTAATTTTTTGTTTACAAATGAAGATTAGTTATTTCTCTTATTTTCTTATTTAATATAAGTTGTAAAATAACTCACTGAATTTAATGAGAAAACATTTTATTGACCATGTATTTTGAAAAATACATGGTCGTACCAATTTTTATGACAATCGGTTGAACGGGGTGGAAGTCGATAGTTTACAGTGCCGCCTGATGGCGAGTTACATCAATGGGCATAGCATATTCGTTTTCTCCGTGGAAATATACATGGTCGTACCAATTGTTATGACAATCGGTTGAACGGGGCGGAAGTCGATACTTGACAGCGCCATCTGGTGGCGAGTTACATCAATGGACATAGCATATTCGTTTTCTCCGTGGAAAAATACATGGTCATACCAATTTTTATGACAATCGGTTGAACGGGACGGAAGTCGATACTTGACAGCGCCGCCTGGTGGCGAGTTACATCAATGGGAATAGCATATAAACCTTCTCCGTGAAAAACTACATAAACATACCGATTTTCATAATGATCGGTCAAATAGTTTCTGAGTTTATTGATGACATATATACAAACATCCTCTTTTATATATATAGATACAAGATAGATAAGATGAACATAGTTCATATTTATGTATTTGTTAAAAATAATGTTAATTAATTAACATAAAATAAAATAATAAATTAAAGAAATAATGTATTAGAATCCAAAATTTTAGGCGCCTGGCCTACAGTTACGTAAACGCCTAAGAGCGAGAGAGACAGTAAATAGTCGCTTTGCGCATACGCCGCCGAGTCGAGCGAGTTACTCAGTAAATGCAATGATTTTGATTACTTTTCTTTTTATTTAATACAAATTATAACGGGATATTATTGTTTTAATAAAAACTTTGAATATTCTTCTTTACGATCATGTAAACAAAACCTAGTATTACGTAATTTATTTATGTGTAATTAATCATCAAAGTTTGTGAAAATCGAGAATTTTCGATTTTCAAAAATTCATAACTCAGAAACTATGAACTTTAGGGAAATTTTGTAAGAGTAACTTTCGTCTGGAAATTATCCAAAATATTACAAAAAAAATAACCAATCCCCAAAAAATTATTGTTTAAGCAATTATTTAAACAAATGGTTATAAACAATTGATGTCCCGAGATTTCGAAATAATAATTGCGATATTTGGTTTCAGCGGGTCAAAAAACATACAAATAATATCATTTTGTACACCAACCTCAAAAGTTTACGAAAAGGTAATACAGCGTCTAGACTATTATAAAAATATTTTATTATTTTGTTTTTTGTATTTTATTTTAATCAATTTTATTGTGGATGAGGCGTGCACTTTTGGATTTTCCAACCTATTTTTCTCTTGCGTTGGAATATTGGACGCTACTCGTTGCTAACACTCGCACTGGCCTGTAACAAGTATATTACGCGCATGCGTCCGTGTACCACGCATTCACTCTCGCTCTGTCTCTTTCTATTGCCCCTCCCCAGGAGCGTTGGACGTTTAACGCAACTGTGCTTTCATACTCCCTCCATGGTAGCGTTAAACGTTTAACGCAACCTTGTTGGAAGTAGCATAAGAACTATAACTTCAAAAATGTTTAATTTGAATTGATTTAAATTCAATTGAAACATTTGTCGGGTTTAAATAAAATTTATCTAATTAAACAGATAATAAAAAACAAAATTAAAAAGTTAAAAACAAATTTAAATATAAAATTTACGTACCTTCAGTAGCAACAGAGCGACTCCGAACGAGGTCGACTTTATTTCCAACTAAAATAACAGCTCTCGCAGATACGAGGTCACTTCTCCAAAGTGTCTGTAGAACTTCTTCTGCTACTCTCACCGAAGCTCTGTCTGTTGTCGAATAAACGACACAATACGCTTGTGGTTCATAAGTAGCTATACAGTTTTCCGGCTGGAACAATAAAAAAAGAAAAATAAATAACTGAACAAGTTGAAGTTTATTTTAACTGTTATTAAAAGAAGAAGCTCTATACTAAAAAAAAGGCCATTCGGCCACACCCGAAATGGAAGGTAGATTCGATAGTTTCGAAGAGCGACTATTTCTGAACTAATTGAAGGACTTAGCTCATTTTAGGGGCCATGCAAGCTAATTGTTCGAGAAATATGTGTACCGAATTTCATTACGATCTGTTGAGAGATCTTGATAAAATAATATACATTAGTCGGTTGTACTAGACATTGCCTGAAAATGGTTTAACAGACTCTTAGATGAAAAAAAAGAGTCTCATAGTAGTTAAAATATATTGAATCCTGTAAAATTTATAACAAATAGATAAATATCTGTACTTACATCAAATTGCAGAAATCTCTTTCAAAACCATGAATTCTATACAATTATACAAAGTTGTATACAATTACATATAATTGTATCTTGTTATATAAAATTATCTATAATCTTAAAATAGAATTCCGTCAAATTCTATGTGAATGTATCTCATGAGATATAATTTCATACAATTTCATAAAATTATATAAAGTTGTGAAGGCGAATTACATAAAATTTTATATAATTTCATGTAATTGTGTCTAATTAAATATTAAATATGACCCAAACGGAGTGAGTGATGGGCGTAAGGACTATGAAATAGAATCTTAAACATCCGAACGTTGTCACTTTGTCCGCTCGGGAGCTAAATTAAAAATTGCGTTGGAGTGTGGAGCGGTACACAAGCTCGAACGTTATCTCTAAGTGTTAACTTAGAGAGAGTAAGGATGATGGACTCTCGCTGACTTCGGTCACGAGTAACCTATTCTATTGCTTAACTCAAATCTTATTTGTAATAGAGATTTTATTTTATTTAATTGTGTATTTTGATTCAAAGTCAAAAGGTATAATTCTGTTATTTGAATTTCATTGAAACAAACCAGTTAATAAGTTTACAAATTTGGGTTACAATATAAATGTTAAATAAAAATAGTCATAAAAATGAACATAAATGTTAGATATAAAAGATAAAAAAAAATATAAATTAAAATGTTTTTGTACGCTTACCCTGGAAGTCTGCTCTTTCGAGAGTGGCCCAAGTTTTATGGGACTTTCACCTTCTATGGGTATTGTTCACAACCGAATTACCGCATCTCGGATATTCCGGAGAAGTTAAGTAATTTAGATAATGAATTATAATCGACGCTTTTTAGCGGAAAAATCTTTTTCACGAAGAAATCTTTAAAATCTAGTCAACGCTCTTCGGCGGAAAATAATCTTCGCGATTTACGCGGACAAATCAACGCTCTCTTGGCGGAAAATAAACACACTTTGCGATTTACGCGGAAAAAATCAACGCTCAACGGCGGAAATTGATAAAAAACAAAAGAAATTGGAATATAATTATGACATATATCGAATAGCCGATGAATCTACCACATTAGTACTACTAAATGCAGCCTAACCACGAGCAAGACACTAAATCGTATATTACGAATTACTTGGTGCTTTTAAAGAATTATTTGCCCGGAGCCGATTGACGCGGAGCTAACCAGTGGTATCCTGGTCTAAATCGATCTGCCTAAAAATGATTTTCGGGCGGTTAATATAGGGTTAGCAACATCGGCGTCTGTATGGGACTCATAGGAAAATTAATTCAAAAAAATTGAGAGGGAGCTCAAGGGTATTTTGCATCATCGCGTTTCTATTTTTCGAAACCCGGATAAATCTATGCGTAGTTTGAATTATTGCCTTATAGGTCTTATTTTTACGACTTTAAGCGGAAAACGTAAAGGTGATTTCATCATATTACAAATTTGAAAGTTAGAAAAACAAAGTCGTTAAATTATGATTATTACAAAGAGATCCGGGTGATTCGTATGAACGTCATCAAATCATGGGAAAGATGGGCCAGATTTCTCTTATACAGGCTTCCAGAGTATAGTAGATGGTAATTAAAAGTAAAGGTAAAACTAATTGTTTCTTAGGTACTAAATACAAAAATTTTCGCAAATATTTTGGAGCAAGTTGTGAACTACGTATGTCACAAATACAATTCGATACAATTGTATCTACTTATATATAATTGTATAAAGTTGAGAAGGCGAATCACATCAAATTTTGTATTATTTTATTCAATTGTGTCTAATTAGATATAATTCTATACAATTGTATCTAATTATATATTATTGTATAAAATTGTGTAAAGTTGTAAAAGCGAATCACATAAAACTTCAGATAATTTTATACAATTGTATCTAATTATATATAATTTTAAAAAATTCTCCTTCATAATTTTGAATAATTTTATACAATTGGATATAATTATATAGAATTATATATAAATCATATCCAATCATATATAGACGATGTACAATTATATTAAAATTATATATAATCCTATCTAATTATATAAAATCTTTTTTACTCAGGGGTACAAAAGAGTTTGAATTGAATTTTTAACTTCTCGCTAAGAAAATCGAAGATTTTCAAAAATCGGGAAGTTATTGTTTTCACCCCGTTTTGCAAAAATCGAGTTTTCATCAGATATCGACGTTTGAAGATCATAGGAAGCTTCCCTGACTACCCCTGCGATGTTGTCACTATGTCTTGTAACGGAGTACACGGGACCTTCTTTACCCAGAGAAGGTCTCTGATCCGTGTGAATTAGTTATCGACTGATTCCCCAGAGCGCTGTGCTCCAAAGTACTCGCGCCTCTAGCTGTAAGTTAGTGAGTCCCCAAGGGGGAAGCACCGGCGCGGAGAGTGAGTGGGGAAGACGGAGTGAAGTACGGAAGCCGGGTTGGCTCATTGGTGACTGGTAGACTAGTGGCACCGCACACGGCCACTTCCAACATGTGTACGCGTGCACACGTGTCCATGTGCGGGATAAATGCAGATTTCTACTTTATCTCGAAACAGTCATCAAAGCTGCGTATACTTTCAATCTCTGTCTTTTAACCGCCAAATTCTATGAGCAGCGTTACTTTGTGCATTACAGTTAAGCGTAGCTAAAGTTTTGTTTATCAGCTGATCCCATCTTTTTCTCGCGTTGCACTCACGGCGAGAAACGGTACTATTCTTGTTGCACTCGTGATGATAAAGCTAATTGCAGTTTTATGTTTTTCTCTTAAACAAATGAGAATTTCGAAATAAACGCTCTGACATAAAATAGATAATTAAAAAATCTATAACGTAGCAGAGCTTTTTTTTCGAAAATCTTCTTTGTTTAGAAGAGAAATGAAAAGCTGCAATTATAGGGACCGGCTCTTATGGTGAAAGAATTATTTAGTGTATCAATAAACTTTTCACGTTTAAATTCTTTTATTACTTTCTTATTTCGCTATAAACAAAACTTCAGCTACGCCTAACCTTAATGCACAAAGTAACGCTGCTCATAGAATTCGGCGGTTAAAAGACAGAGATGAAAAGTATACGTAGCTTTGATTACTGTTCTGGGATAAGGTAGAAATCTGCATTTATCCCGCACACGGATACATGTGCACTTGTGCACGCGTGCACATGTTGGAAGTGGCCGCGTGCGGTGCCAATAGTCTACCAGTCACCAATGAGCCAACCCGGCGTCCGTAGTGAAGAAAGAAACGCACCGACAAGATTTGGAAGATTCATTGTGACCGAACAGTCAAACCGAACGGACACGCAAAAATGAATAAACACCATAGTACAGGTAATAATTTTTATTTCGCTCACCGTAAAGTGGAACGAAGTGATACAATTCAATCAATTTATTGCTTGCTAGGCCTTCTGCTAGCTTGCGTAAATTGATTTTAATTTGTGATAATTTCTAATGCTGATTTGCGGTTACAGGTTTTATAAAATATCCGGAGAACGAGTGACGGTGACCAAAGTTTTGCCGCCAAGCAGATTTATACACTAAGAGGAATTTGTACCTGCACGGACGATAAGGAGTTGTAGCTCTTCGAAAGAGCTTACAAGCGTCATCAAGAAAAACTCCAGGTACAAATATTATGTCTCAATAATCTCTCGGTGGTGCGGCATCAGGCAGGCATTCAAGTCGGCTGAAGGTTACCGCCATTTCGCGTTCGGTCACAATCATTAGATTAAGAATTGCGTCGTCGAATTTGCTTAATTATTATATTGGAACTTATTTGTTAGAATTAACTTGGGATATTATCTAAAATATTGATTAGAATTTATTTATTAGAGAATGTTATTAAGAATTTATTTAAAATAAAATTCGGAATGAATTTAAGAAAATTAAGAAAAGTCCAGAATAAAAACCAGAATGAAATTAAGAATAAAGTTAAAAACAAATCAGGAATAATAACTAAATATTTAATTAATGTAACCAGGAAATATTTCGGTTCATCAATTTACTACGTAGGCAGAGTTTAGATTGGCTTTACTAGGAATAATTTCGGTTGGTCAATTCATGACTTAGGTGCCATGTAAAACAAATTTGCCTTTGATGATAGAGTTTGGTTGAATTTATTTAATTAATTGCTTAAAGTAAATTCATTAAAACATTTTAGAGAGATTGAGTAAAATAATTTGAAGTTAAATTTATTAAATTCAGGAAAATAATTCATAATAAAAATTTAATTGTTTAAAATAAAATCATTCGTAATAAAATTAGAATCAGTCAAAATTACTAGAATTGTTCATGTAAATTATTTAGTTCAAAGTAGAAAATAAAATTTGTAAGATAAAACTTCCAAAAATTAATCGCCAAGTGTCGAGCGACAAAGACGCCAGACCGAGCGAGAGCGTCAGCCATCTTGTCCCGCGCGAAGCGTTGAGTAGAGGACACTCAAGGTCGAGACCAAAGTCTTACTGTGTTGCTAGACAGAATATAATCCTCGAATAAAATGAAATAAATGCTAAGTTTTTCATGCAAAACAATAGACAGTAAGATAAAATAATGTAGATAAAATAAAACTCGATTATTCAAGGACAAGTAAAATAGTTTAGTAAAAATAAATTACATGAAATCAATTGATAAAATTTTAGTTATTAATGAAAATTGAGTTCTTAATTAAATAATAATAATATTATTATATTTATTAATTGTTCTAGAATACATAGATCATTATTCATACAATAGGTTAGAAATATAGACTTTGATAGAAAAAAAAAAAAATAAAATAAAATAAAACATAAAATATAGATTTTTTTTTTTTTTTTTTTTAGTTATTCGCACAGGCAAAAAGCTCTAAGTCGACAGCAGCATCGTATAAAATAAAAAAAGGATTTAATAGTACGGGCATCATACCTATTTAAGATTTCATTTACTTCAATTGTGTTGGAATTGTTGGATTTCAAATAGAAGAGTCTGTACGGGTTGTAGAGTGGGCAGTCGTTAATGAGATGTACCAGATCATCTAAGCCACCGGTATTACACACTGGGCACTGTTGTCTCGGGTTGAATTTGTAACACATCTGATCCAGAATTAGATGGTGATAGTAGTTACTGGCAAGTCTAGATTGGAGGAACACCTTTAGCGCTTGAAAGTTGACTCTTCTGTTTAGAAACAAAGACCGTGATCCATCGAGAGGTTTCTGGACTTTCAGTTGCAGGTATTGAGCATTTAATGCTCTACTCAGGTCTTGTTGCAGCAGGTAGTCTTTATATTTCTTCAGAAAATATTGCTTAAAGGGTTTCCACCTTTCCAGGTCAAGTGTGTCTAGCGCTGTGGTTAGTTCTGGAGTGATAAGAGTTATGAGTTTAAACATAGGACTTAGCCAATTATACTTATTGCTTGTAGATTTGTTGTTTAGCACCTGAAGCCGTTTGAGGGCAATTAGAGGATAACGGTCACTATTCATCTCCAGAATATTTATAATCCATTGCCATGCTGCCTTAACTACTTGATACGCTAGGGGTAGCTTGCCAAGTTCAATCCTGATAAGGGCACCCTCTGTGTTTTTGGGAAGACCGAAGATTCTCTTAAAAAAGTCCGTCTGGACTTGCTCTACTAGTTCCAAATATTTTATCGCCCAAATTGGGGCAGCATATAGCAAAGTAGCAGTGACAGTACTGTCAAATAATTTTGCAATACACTCGAATGAGTCCGTTTTTGTCCTGATGAGAGTGGATTGTACCGCACTAATGGCCAATTTTGCTTTACGTATCGCTGCATCTGCTGTAGTACGACTGAATCCTGCTGAAGTAATTTTTAATCCCAGATAATCATATGAACTAGCTATTTCCAGTTTCTTGCCACCATAAAAAAAGTGCGAGTTTCCGGGAGGTTTACCACCACGTCTGCAGATGAGTATTTTGGTTTTAGCAATATTAACCTGTAGCTGATTTTTACTACAGTACAGGTCGAGCAGGTCGATTTTCTTTTGTAAGTCCACAGCTGACGCTGCTAGAATAACCAGGTCATCGACGTATAGTAGCAGCAAGATATCCGTCACCCCGTCAATATTCGTACCTTCACAATTATTGTCTCTTAAAAACGACTCCAGATCAGCAGTAAAGATCAGGAACAGTAGTGGGCTGAGTAGTTCGCCCTGTAACACGCCTTCATTGATATTAAAGTCCTGTGATAACTGGCCGTTGACCTTTAGTCTCAAATGAGCCGAACTATAGATATTTCTCAGTAGCCGAATAAGTTTAGCACTGCATCCGATTTTGTATAATTTTTCCCAGAGAAGCCGATGGTTCACCGAGTCGAACGCCCTCTTAAAATCGACAAACAGAAGATATTGAAGCGCCTTTTTTTTGACGGAGACGACAGTTGAGTGCAGCTTGAAGCGTAAATAGGTTATCCAGGCAGCCCCGACCAGCTCTGAACCCAGATTGAGCTTCTGGGATGATCTTATTGTCTTCCACCCATTTTGTAAGACGGTTATTGATCAGTCCTATAAGTATTTTGGCCAGGTGGTTGACAAGAGCAATACCCCGATAGTTCTGATGATCTAGTTTGTCTCCGTTCTTATAAATCAATGTTAGTAGGGTGGAATACCAGTCAGCAGGTGGAATCTCTTGCCTTAAGATTTTATTTAATAGGCATAGTGTAAACATCTTCCAGTTGTACGGCAAATTTTTCAAAAACTCGTTTTGTATTTTATCGGGCCCGGGTGTTTTGTTACTCTTTGCGCGTGCTAAAACTTTATTTAACTCTTCCATTGTAAAATCTTGATCCATCATAGGATGATCAACTCCAAAGAACATCGTATCATCTGGGACATCTGGGGCGAGTGTAGAAGTGTAAAATTGCTCCCATGATTCCATATTAATTGGGTTTTCTTGCGCTTGCCAGGGTCTGGAGTCTCTTATTGCTTTCCGGAATTCCCTGGAGTTTTTGGTATTTGCTAGATTATCTAACTTTTTTTTGTTTGCTTGAATTTTCTTAGACTTCGTTAGCTTCCTGAAATCTCATTTAGCTTTTCTATATTCATCCAACTCTGATTTATTGAAGCCAGCTGATTTACAGACTTTAAAAAGCTGCTTTACTTTTTTTAAGTTCTCTTTGCATTCGGCATCGAACCACTCTTTTGGACGGTTTATGAGACGCTGAGTGCGTTTAACAGTCATGTCTGTTATTTGTGCTGCATCCTTAATGGCTGACATCAATTTCTCACTGAGTTGTTCAGCATTTTTTTCTTGAAAATTCGTAGCTAATTTATCTGAAAATCTTAGTGCTTCTTTGTATTTTTCTTTGTGCTCGGTTCTCCAGCGGTAGGTGAGCTCGTATGAGCATTTGACAGGCTGTCCTTGTTTGCTATCATAAGTGTGTCGTAGGCTAATGTTTACAGGAAAATGGTCAGAGGGATTTTCCTCTTGTATGACGTTCAAGTCCATGATGTCTGCAATATTGGCCGAGTTGATCCATCCAAAATCTATGACACTACGTCCGATGTGTGCGCACGTATATTGAGCAAGCGAATCAATGATAGTTCTTCCGTTTAATATGACAAAGTCATTGTTATCCATGAAGTCTGCCAGAGTACGACCCCTAGGAGTGATTAGCTCATCTAGTGTACTTCTATCATATGATAACAAGGTACCATTGGTTATCTCTTCAGGTAGTGGTTTAAGAGCGCCCAGTCTTGCATTAAAATCTCCTGTCAGAAGAGTAGGTAGGTGTCCATACGTGTCCGCTATTTCATCTAAAACAGTTTGGAGAAGTTCCAGGGATGTAGCTATATTTTTCGAGGGCCTAAGATAGATACAAGCAACAATACCTTCAAAGTGTGCTGACTTTACGTGAACAAAAATCCAGCTATCCAACTCGTATAGGGTTCTTGCTTGATCTCGTTTCTTACAAAAATAGCAAGTCCACCATTAGCTCTTCCGGTACTTTTCTCTTTTATTGCATTAGCACAGAATGAGTGATAGTTTTGCCAGCCGTTTGGTAGTTTAACTGTACAGGTTGACCAAGTTTCACATACGCATAAAATATCAGCTTCTGGTGACGTAATATGATTGAATAGGTTGCTGCTGCCGCTGGAGTTCCATGCGAAGATAATTAGTTTTTTGACGGCTGGGCTGAGGGGGGTTGAGAGTGGTTAGTATTATTGGTTTTCTTGCGTATAGGACGAATTTGAGTTACAGTGTTCGACTGAGTATCCCAGAGGTACCAGTCGTCATTAACTTTGAGCTTATTGCCCTTCAGAATTGTTTTCATTCCAAGCTTATTTTTTTCCTCGGCGAATTTTATCAAATTGCTTCTCTGAAACAGTTCCCTGTTTGTAAGATCATGCGTGATAGAGAGTTTACTGGTTTTCAGTGCCGAGGCCTTAGTGGACATAATCCTCTCTTTGGCTTCTAGAGATCCCAGCTTAACTTGGATTACTTTGCCTAGTTTGTCGACTGGGTTAATGTCCATTAATTCAGCCGTCGCGTTGAACTTATCCTGAAGAAAGCTCTGAGCATCCTTCTTCAAATTAGCCAGACTCCATGTGTGATTTTTGATAATTATGTTCATACGTTTGGCTTCTTTCTCTTGTGTGTCTATGAGTTGGTCAAGTCTTTTCATTTTCGTTTCCAAGAGAGTTATGTTAGGATTAACATCTTGAGCCAAGTTCACTGAGTCGCCTGCTCTATGTGATTTTAGGTCCTCCTTGATTGTTGCTATCTCAGTCTCAAGTACCAGCTGTTTGGATTGCAGCTCTTGCCATTTGCTGTCCCAGGTTGTTTCAAAATTCTTGAGTTCTTTCTTTAGTCCAGTGATTGCAGATGAATTACTCTCCTGAGCCGTTTCTATTCTTTTCTCCAATTTTACAGTATTATTCGCAGCCTCAGTTCTCAGTAATTTAATTTCCTTAGTGAGTGTAAGAAGGATTGATTTGACGTTCACGTTAGAGTCAACCAGATCATCTTGATTATCAGCAAAGAAAGAGTCAAAAAGCATCAGCTCGGAGTGGGCATTTAATGTACCATGGTTAGCGTCTTGGATCGGAGTCGCGTTGCCAAGTTTTTTCAGAGACTGTACCACATTCTCGGATTCTGAATCAGGAGAGCTGTTCCCCTTTTCCATGTCTCTTTTCCGTTTCAGTAGGTCTCTTATATCCCCGTCTGACCTTGCTCTTTCTTTGGTAAAAGTCAGAGGTTTTAGCTTCCTCCCAGGTTTAGCTTTTTTGGGTTGTGTGGGAGTTTGAGGTTTTCCTGTCCCTTGCGGAGGCTCGGTGTTTTTGACAATGATTCTAGGTGGGTTGTCAGCGAGCAATTGCTTAATTTCAACTCCAGCAAACATTCTAACCTCAAAAACCGTTAGCACTCTACATTAAACACAGATACAGTT
Source organism: Cotesia congregata (assembly GCA_905319865.3). NCBI lineage: Eukaryota > Metazoa > Arthropoda > Insecta > Hymenoptera > Braconidae > Cotesia > Cotesia congregata. The sequence continues at coordinate 8,091,659 of CAJNRD030001118.1, forward strand.
AATTATCACTTAAAATTAGTTAATGTTTACACACTGAATTGCACAGATAATTTTTATAGACTATAGACTTTGTAAGAAATAAATTTTCAATTAATTTTTAATAAGTTTAATTTATATAATTAGTCAGAATATCAATCAGCACGTGTTTACAGTTCGGCCATCTTTTTCTAACCTCTTCTTAATTAAATAAATAATTCTTAAATTCTGGGAAAATAATTCAGACTAAAATTATAAACGATCTAATGAAACATTTAATAATTTCTGGTAAAATAAATTAGACAAAGTAAAATAATTTAATGAAACAATTTATAAAATAAATTAAGTAAATTCAGTAATAATAATTTTGTAAATACTCGGAAGTAACAAATACGTTGTTAGCAGATTATTAAGACCTCTGTCAAAAGATTTTAACCTATTAATACAAGATACGAAGACCTCTTGATATTAAATATTTAATTGTTGTCTTATTAAGAACACGACATTAAATTAATTAGAAATTTTAAACCGATAATTATATTAATTGGGAATTTAGATTAGGAATTTTATGAATAAGTTAGGAACTTGGATTTAGTAAATTGATGAATGGAATAAATGGATCCAGGTATTAAATCGGATCTCATTTAATTCTGAGAAATTAATTTTGTAAATTTGGAAATAAATTTGGAAAAGTTAATTTGTAAAATCCGGGGAAATATTTAGTGGGTTTGGAAAATAATGGTGTGGGTAGTTTAGTATTAAATATTGTAGTGTTGCCTAGGGATTCATGGTATCTTTCTCTGCTTCCTGGGCACATTTAGAGTCCTTTGCATAGACGCCCGGGTTGGGGGTGCAATAGGCATAAGTTGGAAAATAAATATTGTGGGGGTGTGGATAAAATAATATTGCAGTGTAGCCTAGGGATTCATGATATCCTCCTCTGCTTCCTGGGCACACTTAGAAACCGTTTTATAGACGCCTGGCTTGGGGTACAACGGTAGTACTGTGGGAAAAATCCAGTGGCGCCTTGAATAAATTTAGAGGCGACCAAGAGGGCGGTGGATCCCTGTTTCAGTCTATATGTATGTGTGTGTGTGTGTGTTTTTTTTTGGGGGGGGGAATCCTTTTTACGGATTCTAGGCATAGTTGTTGGCCTGGATATGTGGTGATTCGACGCAGCGTCACACTAAAACTCGACGCTGACGCCCCTACCCACTAAACCCTAAACCCCTTTCTCTTTTATCTTCTGATCCCCCATGGTACCGCCGTAAGGCATTTCTTCGCGGGGGGAGGAATTAGCTGCCGCTCTTCCTTCTAGTGGCTAAGATGTTATTTCTTCCTTCTAGTTTCTGTCATTCGCTCTTTTTCTTTCAATGGAACGCAGCTCTGTAAGGACTTCTGTGGCAAAAGTGCTTGTAGCGTTCCAAGCAGTTTGACTCGATAACATTGTCTCTACTATTGTCTCTGGTTGGATTCTCCGGTTCAGGATCCTTTCTAACTCATTCCGCTGAAGATCAAAACGTGGACACGCAAAGAAAACGTGCTCTGCGTCCTCAATAACTCCTGGACAAGACGGGCACTCCGGAGAATCGTCATGCTTAAAGCGGTGCAGGTATTCTCGAAAGCACCCATGTCCAGACAACATCTGCGTTAGATAATAGTTGACTTCGCCATGATTTCGGTTCAGCCAAACATCGATCTTTGGTATGAGGTGGTATGTCCATCTTCCATTTGCTGCGGCGTCCCACTCAAGTTGCCATCGCGAGATGCTGTGCTGCCGTTCTTCTGTTCTAAGTTCTTCAGGGCTCAGTGTAGTTGACCTTTTTCGTTGGTAAAGGGCCCGTCTTCCCTCTGCTAGTACTCTAAGCGGCAGGGTTCCAGATTAAGAGCCCAGGTACCGAATGTATGGTTGTGATGTGATCTCATGTTCTCCAACTTGTAACTTGTTGGTTTCTATCGCTTTCCTGCTGGTAATGAGCACTGCTTCGGTTTTATGCTTAGCTAGTTGCAAGTTCACCGTATCCATCCATAAGTTAATCCGTCTAAATGTAATGTCGAAGGCCAGATTTATCTCTTCAAGGTGCTTCGCGACAATCACCACAGCAACATCATCTGCATATGCTACCAGTTTCACTTCTGCTGGCAATGCTATTTTCAGGAGACCATCATACATGATGTTCCATAGCAGAGGACCTAGAACTGAGCCCTGTGGTACACCACCAGTAATATCATACTCCTTAGGACCACTTTTTGTGTCGTATTTGAGGACTCTGTTTGTGAAGTAGCTTGCTACCATTCTACGCAAATACCCTGGGACTCGTTTTTTTTCAAGGGCGCGCATTACACAGTCCCAGTTAGCAGAGTTAAAAGCATTTTTGATGTCTAATGCAGCCACCAAACAATACTTTTTTGTGCTGCGATTCCATCTCTTTCCCGCGATCGCATCCTTAGCTGTGTTGATGACCAGGTTTATTACATCCAGGGTTGACCGTCCTTTTCGGAAACCAAATTGGTTATCTGCCAGGAGTGGATCAACTACTGCTTCTATTCTTTGGAGAATTATCCGCTCTAATATCTTACCCGCCGTGTCTAACATGCAGAGTAGACGGTAGGATGATGGTTCGTCAGGTGGCTTCTTTCCTTTCGGGAGCAGTACAAGTCTTTGCCACTTCCACCTTTCAGGGAAGACTCCTTCTTTGAGACACTCATTGCAGGTATCTATGAATAATGCCGGCGCTGCTTTAGAGGATGTTTTTAAAGCAATGTTTGAAATTCCATCCAATCCTGGCGACTTATTATTCCCTACACGATCGCATGCCTCTATCAATTTCTCCTCTGTGACAGGTGGGATGTCTTCAGGGTCAAACTGCAGTGATGAATGGATCAACTCACGTTGCTGAGGAAACAACGTACAGACGATTCTCTCTAGTAGCTGTGGGCAGGTAGGTGACGGCATTAGTTGATATTTCAGGTGGGTCATGACCACCGTGTACGGTCTGCCCCACAGATCGTTCTCTACCTCTTCGACGAGTTCCTTCCAACAACATCTTTTGCTATCTTTGATGGCTTTATTCAATTCTCGACGGGCCTTTTAATACTTTGCCACCAGTTCTGCGGAGTTAGGTCGACGGTAGCCACGCTGAGATATTCTTCTTCTTTTAAAACACTCTTTACGAAGAGCGCTGATGTTATCGTTCCACCAGTATACCGAAGATCGGTGATTCATGCCACATTTCCGGGGCATACAAGCGTCGCAGACCTGGGTCACTCTCTTCATTAG
>CAJNRD030001118.1:8101709-8114291 GCA_905319865.3 Cotesia congregata
CACTTGGATAATCTCCCGCTGTACCTCATCAACTGAGAGATTATCCAAGTGTCATCCAAGGACAGCGAGCGTTCTCCCATCCGCTCGGGGAGACGCGCCCGGTAGCAGTATCTCTTCTGCCCCGAGTGTGTGTGTGTGTGTGTGTGTGTGTGTGTGTGTGTGTGTGTGTGTGTGTGTGCGTGTGTGCGTGTGTGTGTGGGTGTTTTTTTTTTCCTTAGGGGGGGGAATCCTTTTTACGGATTCCAGGCACAGCTGTTTGGCATGGATATGTGGCGACTCGACGCAGCGTCATACTAAAACTCGACGCTAACGCCCCTACTTACTAAACCCTATACCCCTTTTTCTTCTTTCCTCTAGTCCCCCACGGTACGACCTTAAGATTCTGTCTTTTGCTCTTTTTCTCTCGATGGAACGCAGCTCTGTAAGCACTTCTGTGGAAAAGCTGCTTGTGGCGTTCCAGGCAGCTTCTGAGGACAGCATTGCTTGTACTATTGTCTCTGGTTGGATACTCTTGTTCAGGATTTTCTCTAGTTCCTCGCACTGTGAATTAAAACGAGGATACACAATGAACACGTGTTCCACGTCTCCAGCGACACCTAGGCAGGACGGGCACTCTGGAGAATCATCGTGCTTAAAGCGATGAAGATAGGCTCGGAAGCAGCCATGTCCTGACAACATCTGCGTAAGGTAGTAGTTGACCTCACCGAAGTTTTGGTTCAGTCAAACGTCGATCTTTGGTATAAGACGATGCGTCCATCTTCCCTTTTTTGCAGTAACCCATTGGAGCTGCCATCGGCGTATGCTGTTCTGCCGTTCTTCCGCTCTGAGCTCTTCAGCGCTTAGTGTAGTTGTCGTCTTTCGATAGTAAGGCTGCCGTCTTTCCTCAGCTAGGACTCTGAGAGGCAGAGTTCCGGAAATAACGCACACTGCTTTCTCGGATACTGGCGGAAGGCGCTGGCTACTCTTGAGGCACTCAGTCGGCATATTGGTCCAGCCTTTCTCCATGATTCTTGCGCCTCGAAAGTGTCAGCCCAAATGGATATTCCATATGTGAGGACCGATGTGACTACAGATGATAACAGTAGTCTTCTGCTCTGCTTTGGCCCACCAACGTTGGGCATCAGTCACGCTAGGCTACCTCTCACTACTGACGCTTTGGCACTGACGTGTTCCACCTTGTAACGGTTTTGTTTAACTGTTCATTTAGCCCCTTCAATTTAAATTAGTAAAAAATAATTAACAACAAATTGAAAGCTAATCTGGATAAATAAAGGAAGCCACCAGGATTTTGTATCTCGGTTCCTGGAACCGGAATTGGAGCTGAGAGCTTAATATCTACAGGGAGAGAGAGTGAGGAAGGTGATCTGAAAGAGATAAATTTTTATTTAACAACGGTACCAAAATTTATTTAACAAAACAAAATAACAACTCGTGCACTCGCACGTACACTAACTCACTTAAGACTACAGCCTAACTATCGGCTGACCAGACCCTTAAGACTATAGCCTAACTATCAGATAATCAGAACTATTTTAATTACCCTGAACAAGGAACGCGCTGTATGACAGGGATCGTCTAGCCTACTAGCGGCTCATCAACGATACTCTGCTACAGAAGCCTCAGTCTAGTGAACGCAGCGTAAACCAAGACTATCTGTAGCTCACACACATACCCCGCACAATCTTCACACACATATCCCACACTTACACACACACTGATTTTACTTTACTTTTGTTTTTGACTTATAAAAGATTATTACAAGAATTTAATGTCGTAAAATTATTACATTAAATTTTAACAAAATTAATTCCCAAAAATTTACTTTTGCTTAACAGTTTCAGTCATTAGCTAACAAATAAAATCATAAATCATTTCCGAACTAAAAACTTCCAAATGTCCGGACTACAACCGACGCTTGCATTTATTCCAAATTTACCACGAGTTTAATTCTCAGCACAAAAAAAAATTCCAGAACATTCGACGCATCCATTTATTTCAATTTTTACCCGGAATTTAATTATTAATTCTAAACAATTCTTATAAAATTTCATTAATTAATTTTAATTAACTAAAAATTCGCGGACTTAATATCCACGTTTGTTAAATTAAATTCTAAAGAATTTTTACAAGATGATGAAATATAAATTATTAATAAACTCTCCTAAAGTTAAATTCAATATAAAATTAACCGCGTGGAATTTTCTGATTTAATAAATAATTCCTAAATAATTTATCTCCATATAAATAAATTTACGAAAATTATCCACGGGTATATCATGAAACGGGATGTTTTGTTTCCCTTGGTCGCTCCTTTTACTCATAACGGCGCCACTGGATTTTTGTTCTCAGTATCCAGAACTGGACCAGAACATGGAGTGCTAGGTCAGGGTCGTGAGAGATTTGCTGAAAGGAAACTAGGATTGAGACACAGAAATTCATTTAACAAAAATTATTTATTTATCCAATCCCTCTTACAATTGAAATATGGCCAGTATTACAATATATAAAATTTCATGGATACAAATCCACACTCACTCTCACACTCATTCGGTATATTTCTCGCTGTCCAGCTAGAACCTCACGTGGTTGCAGTCCCCGATGCCTACTGGACTCTCACGGTACTCTATCTACTTCGCGTCGTCCCCTGGACCTCTAACGCTACTCTATCTTAGTTCGCGGGGTCTCACGGACTCTCACGCCACTGAGCTGGACCTCTGACGTGACTGCACACGTTGTCCACACAGCGCAAGCTGTCCCCCAAACTTCACGCTACTCTAAGAGGACTACCCGAAGCTGGATAGCCTCTTTACTCTCACACAAACACACTCTATTCTAATTCCCCCATAAAATAATAATAATAACGCTTGAATTACAATTTACAAATAACTTCCAAAATATTATTTTCCTAATTACTATTTCTAAAATTCCGGTTATCATTTCCCGAATTTCAAAATACAAATAACAAATTCCTATTATCTAAATGACTCTTTTAAATTTCGAGGATTAAATCCATTTTGTGTCCGAGTCATTTATAAATTCAATTTTAATCTCATTATAGCAAATTTAATTTAATTACGATCACTGAGTAAACTGAAATCTTTTACATTATTTAATCCGATCCAAGTTTAATTTATTCCAAAGCATTTTATTTTATCCGAAGCATTTTGTTTTATCCAGTAATCGGCAGTACATTTTATTAAATTTATTTTTCGACGCAAAAGTTAAATTTCGACAAGAGATTATCCTATTGTATTATATTTTGTGTTTCTTAAAACTTAATATTTTATATTACTCGAGTTTATTCTATTTCAATGACTAAGAGACTTTATTTGCGACCTTGAATGACCTCTACCTAGCATTTCTCGCACGGACAAGATGGCTGACGCTCTCGCTCGGTCTAGCGTATTTGTCGCACGACTCAATTAATTTTTTTCTGATGAAATTTATACAAACTTTTATATTCTATTTTCTCTTTGTTAAATAGTCTAGACTAACAATTCTATTGATTTAAATGATTATGTCCGGACTCTACTTTTAATTTAAATTAAGACAAATAATGCGCCGAATAATTTACTAAAATCATTTTACTGTCGAATCAATGCTTGTCTTAAATAATCTTAATTTAACGGTTTACTCAATTCTATTTCTGCTGGCTTAAGCCAATTTATTATTTACTGATTCTCAATTAAATAAATTTTACACATGGCGAAAATCTGGAATTAATAACCCGACTTGATAATAGATATTGCCTAGTATTATCAACCCAGACAGGCCTACGTGTAAAATAAGTAATAACAAAGACAAGTTACTTTTCCTAAACAAATTAATTAATAACTCGAAACTGTCCTAGTATTATTAATTAATTGTTTAATAATTCGTCCAATATTAATATTAAATCTGATGTTAAATCTGATTCTAAATAAATAAACTATTTATAAATGATACTTAAAACAAAGCTAACTAAATTATTAAGCGATTATGACTGAGCACGAAATAGCGGTGACCTTCAACCGACGTGTTGCCTGGCTGATGCCGCAGACCCGAGGAATAATTGAGACTCGTTATTTGTACCTGGAGTATTCTTATAATTTTAATCTGCACTCCACGGTGAGCTGCAACTCGGTCAGGTATTCTCGATTTGGCGGCAAACTCTCGTCACCATCACTCGCCCTCTGGTTATTTATTACGCCTTAGCTGGATGTTTTAGAAAATCTGCGTCTCGTCCAGTCGAGCCACTCAGTCACAATCAGTCTTACCAAATTTCGCTCGTTCGTTCTCGCTTCCTCTGTTCTCCCCACTACCACTACGCTGGCTTCTCCACCTCGGGGCCTTTCTCACTAGCTCTAAACGAGCTATAGATCACAGCGCACTGTGAGCAGTCGATAACTGACTGGATACCAAAATAGGGGAATTACCGAGTAACGATCACTCCGTTACAATCAAATCTTAAATTGCACCGAAATTTCAATAAATTAATTCTCAATAATAAAAATAATTTCCAATAAATAATATAATATAAATAATTATTTCATTGTAATAAATAATATTAAAAAATGATAATTCAATTGTTGTAATTTTTATAATAATAATTCACTTGTTAAATTTCTAAATTACTGCGTAATAAAATTGCGAGGAATTTGCGCGCTCAAAATGGACGCCGGCATTTGTAAGAGATCATAGTAAACCTTGACCTCGGATATACGACCGACGCTTGACCGATCCGTGAGCTGACGATTGGAATTTTCTCGATGTATGAAAATTCGATTTTATTTTAATAATTAAATTTATTTTATCTAAACCAATCTTTCGATATTAATAATTATTAATCGGCCAAATTGATAAATAAATTCTCACGACTACTAAAACCGCGAGGTCTAGAACATTCCTCGAGTATAAACCCCCAAGAGGAACGCTCAACAGCAACTAACGAATCAAATTAATTAAATAATTATAAAATTATTATTAAATAAATTATTACTGGACAATTAAATTATTTAAATAATTGATTAAAATGAGAAGTAGTTAATTTGATGAGCCGAGTATTTGACCCGGCGGCTCATCAATATCAAAGTCTTAATACCTGGTGTAAATTTGCTTGAAGAGAACTCCTTTGTTCCAATCAACTTCTTTCTTGGACTTTTGGATGTGACTGGTTTGAGGACCACTACTTCTCCCTCACGGCCGCTGAGTGACTAGTCAAGTAACCCCCAATACCCCCCACTTATGACTAGCCGGGTCCCGAAGACCGAGACGCGCCAGTGCTGCGTCGAATAGTTACCCGCATCTGATCGGTTTTACCGATACAGGGTAAATTACCCTCCCGGGAAAAACGCATTAGATCTGGCCATATTTAAACAGATCTGGCCATATCTGCTAAGTCAGATCTGGCCAGATCTTTAAATTGTCTCTATCTGACGAGATCTGGCCAGATATAATCAGATCTGACCAGATCTTAAAATTGCCTAGGTAAAAAGATTATAATATAATTAATATATCTCATACATATACAATGCGTTTCAATGATTCGTACCGGTCAAGAATTTTAAGGAAAAATGGAAACATCAAAATTTGGACAACTCTAAATAAAGAAATCACTAAGTAAATAATTTATATAAATATTATATCAGAAATAATAAAAAAATTATTTATCTAAATAAGGATAATTTGAAATTTCGATAATAATAAAGGTAGTAATGTCAGAATTTAGTTACCAAAAATAGTGGAATTATTTTAAAAAAGATAAGCATAAAATTATAAAATTTAAAAATATGATATCTTTGAAATTAGACAAACCATAAAAAAAACAAGTGAAATTGCAGATATTTAAAAAAATGGAAAAGAATAAATTTAGACAAGTCAATAAGAAGACAGTTGAAAATTTAGAAATATAAAAAAATAGACAGTTTTAAATATTCGTAAACTTAAAAAATGGACATCTCTAAATATAGACCACTAAATTTAGATATCTTTAATTTTAAACATCTCTAAATATTTACAAATGTAAATTCTTACAATTTATATCAAAGACTATTAAAAAAGTAGTAACCATAAAAAATAGGCGCTAAGAAATTTAAAATACAAAAGATAACTAAAAATTAATTAATTTTCCTGAGACCGCTGCTCCAGGAAGCTGTACAGTTATTTTTGATCGATTGTCTTGTAATTTAAAAAACACACCAAGATTTTGCTTTTAATCTTGGTAAAAAATATTTTCGAGGACCCGGAATTGCCAACAACTCCTGTGACCGCTGCTCCAGAAAGTTATACAGTTATTTTTGATCGATTGTCTTTTAATTTTAAAAACCCACAGTCATTTTGGTTGTAGTCTAGGTAAAAAATATTTTCGAAGACCCGGAATTGCTAACAGTTCCTGTGACCGCTGCTCCAGGAAGTTGTAAAGTCATTTGCGATCGATTGTCCTGTAATTTTTAAAACACACCAAGATTTTGCTTTTAATCGTTGTAAAAAATACTTATGAGAATCCGGAACTGTTAACAGCTCCTGTGACCGCTGCTCCAGAAAGTTGTACAATGATTTTTGATCGATTGTCTTTTAATTTAAAAAACACACCAAGATTTTTCTTTTATTCTTGGTAAAAAATATTTTTGAGAATCCGGAACTGTTCGCAAATGACTTTAAAACTTCCTGGAGCAGCGGTTATAGGAGCTGTTGGAAATTCCGGGTCCACATAAGTATTTTTTACCAAGATTACAAACAAAGTCTGGTGTGTTTTTAAAATTAAAAGACAATCGATTAAAAATAACTGTACAACTTCCTGGAGCAGCGGTCACAGGGGCTTTTAACAGTTTCGGATTCTCATAAGTATTTTTTACAACGATTAAAAGCAAAATCTTAGTGTGTTTTAAAAATTACAGGACAATCGATCGCAAATAACTTTACAACTTCCTGGAGCAGCGGTAACAGGAACTGTTAGCAATTCCGGGTCTTTGAAAATATTTTTTACCTAGACTACAAGCAAAATGACTGTGGGTTTTTAAAATTAAAAGACAATCGATCAAAAATAACTGTACAACTTTCTGGAGCAGCGGTCACAGGAGCTGTTAACGGTTTCGGATTCTCAAAAATATTTTTTATTTTTGCTTTCGGGATAGCTTCCGGGATAGCTTCCGGAAGGGAAGCGTCCATAAATATGCGCGAAAATGTAACAGATTAAAAGCCTTGCATTTTCTAAGCACATGAGATATAGAAAAGAAATTTGGCTACTCATTTTAAGAAAATTCGTAAAAAACAAGTCTAAATAATTTTCTATGTATAATTGATGTTACGGGTGAAATTTTAATTAACGACGACATTCGTCGCAATTTAAGCTAGGCAGATTTCAACTTCACTTATAAGACCTAGAATTACTTTAACTAAAACTATCAATGTTAATTTCAAATTTTTTTTCTTCGAGTCAATTAATATTCATTTTTGGAAAAAAGCCACGGGAATGTTATAGTGATTACACATTGAAAATTACAATGAATTTTAGCTAGAATAATCACATGGATAACAGATACAGGCCAATTTGATGGAATTTGGAATCTGTGCAAGTCAAAACAATACTCCAATTAAATTTCAAGTCTAGATCTAAAAATACAATTCTATAAAGTGCCCAGCGGAGTGGGCGGGTAACAGCTAGTAACACATAAATTGTATTTTTGAGCTCGGAGAGCTCAAGAACATCATTAGCGCAATTTTAAGCACCTAGGTATGAAATTAGCGGGAAGTTGCAAGGATGACCTTCAGGGTCTACCGTTTTTCTAATTTTTTTGAAGGTCATTGTTTGGAATAACTTTTAAACAGCTCTATCGATCAACTCTAAAATCTACTCAGCTCTTAACCTTGAAAAACCACGTCGATTGCCGCAAATCCAGTCAAAATTGGTTGATTCGTTCGAGAGATATCATGAACGAAAGAAAACCGAAAAAAGTGTTTTTTTCACATAACCGATATTTCTTTTCGGATCGTTTTTGGTGAAATAGATTAATTTTTAGAGCTCAAAAAAACCGCGTCGATCGCCGCCAAAAACGACAATATCGGTTGATTGGTTCGAGAGATATCCTCGACGAAATATTTGGAAACAAGTGTTTTCTTAACATAACTCCGACATTTTTTGGAATAACTTTTAAACGGCTTTACCGGTCAGTTTCAAAAACTAATCAGCTATTAACATTATAAAATTACGTCGATCACCGTCAAGCCGTTTAAAATCGGTCAATTCGTACAAGAGATATTCGTGAAGGAAAAAAAACCCAAAAAAGTGTTTTTTCGGAATTACTCCGAGTTTCCTTGCTTTATCAGTTTAAACTTAAAGATACTTAATAAGGCTGAAAAAACTACGTCGAATGCTGGCAAACACGTGAAAATCGGTTGATTCATTCAAAAGTTATAGTGGTTTAAAAATTAAAAATATTATGTTCTATAAATCTTCTATCAGACTTTTGAGCTTGAAGAGCTCAAAAGCATAGAAAAGCTATCTCTTTGAGCTTGAAGAGCTCAGAATAACAAATCATTTGTATTTTTGACCTCTAAGAGAATTTTAGAAATCGTGTTTCATCGAACTTTGATAAGACTTTTGAGCTCGAAGAGTCTGATAGAAGTTTAATATAACACTATTTTTTGAATTTTCAAACCGCAATTACTTCTGAATAAATGTACTGATTTTCACGCGGTTGCGGCATTTGACGCAGTTTTTCAAATTCTATGATATGTTTTCAAACACAAATTGATCAGACTAGAAATTTCGGTATAATTCGAAAAAAACATTTTTTTTCGATTTCTTTCGTCAACGATAATTTACGAACGAATCAACCGATTTTCACTGGCTTGGTGGCAATCGACGTGGATTTTCGATGTTAAGAGCTGATTAGTTTTTGAAATGGATCGGTCAAGCCGTTTGAAAGTTTAAAAAAAAAAACCACATTTGAAAAAAGTTTTTTTCGAAGTTTTTTCAAGATTTCTCAAAATCTATCGGTCCGAGTCGGTCCAACTAGTATTCAAAATCTAATTTAAGTCGAACCCTTTCGAGTGGCACCAACCGCGATCAAATCAGTCAAGCCGTTCAAAAGTTATAAGAGGTTTACATACACACACACACACACACACTCGGGGCAGAAGAGATACTGCTACCGGGCGCGTCTCCCCGAGCAGATGAGAGAACGCTCGCTGTCCTTGGATGACACTTAATCTCTTAGTTGATGAGGTACAGCGGGTAGAAGCCAAACAAAATAACCAAACAAAATAAGCTCCTGTGGACAAAACTCCCCTTTAATGGGTTGGTCACACTAACTGATCTAGCAAGACGATTGGTCCCTGCTGTAACTCACTGGGAGTGTCTGGAACCTGTATCGTAGTTTCCGACGATGCAGGCCACGGCTGATGTGAGCTTGCTCTGCCGAGGTGTAAGTTGCAGCAGTGGATCAGGAGCCAGTCACTTTGGGCCTTGATCAGGAAGTACATAGTGAGTGTTAAAGATCGAAATCTTCACCGCCCCGAGCGAGTCTAGTCCGTCCGTGTATTGCAAGACTGGCTAAGTGACCTGCAAAGGACCACAGGATGTAATTGAGATCCGAGACGTCAATGATGACACAACTAAGGACCACATCCAGGGTGCCCTACAAAAGGAAGCTGGAGATGGCTGTGAGATACCACTAGAGGCAATTAAGATCCGTAAGGCCTATAGAGGTACTCAAATTGCCACAGTAGTTCTACCAGCAGCAACAGCACAGAAACTACTGGATGGCAATAGCAAAATCCGGATTAGTTGGGTTAATTGCTGAATAAGGGCAACGAAGAGACCTGTTCAATGCATTAAATGCTGGCATTTCGGACACCATGGATCCCAGTGCAGAAGCAAAGTGGACCGGTCGAAGCTTTGCATCAGGTGCGGACAAGAAGGGCACAAGATTGCTGATTGTAAAAATCCAACCAAATGTGCATTATGTGCTGAGATTGAAAGTGCAGAGAATGTTGCCCACCATGCCGGTACCTATAAGTGCCCGTTATTTTAGGAGGCACTCCAGAAGTTGACGAACAAACAAACATGAGGATACTGCAGCTCAATCTCAACGATTGTGAGGCAGTGCATGACCTGCTCATGCAATCCGTGCGAGAACTAGAGCTTGACTTGGTACTGATAGCAGAGCCATATAAACATCTGAGTACCCAACCCTGGGAATCTGACAGCACATCCAAAGCTGCCATCTGGTCAAGTAGCAAGCTCCCTTTCCAAAATGCAGTCGACAACAGCAATGCCGGCTTTGTAGCAGTATCAGTAGAGGGCATCCGCTTCTATAGCTGTCACGCACCACCTAGCGTCTCTACTGTCAAATTCACCGCATTTCTGGATCGACTTACCGAGGACGCGAAGCATTACCACCCAGTGGCAATAGCCGGGGACTTCAACGCCTGGGCAGTAGACTGGGGCAGCAAGCATACAAACGCGCGAGGAAAGGAACTACTAGAAGCCTTTGCTACATTAGGTGTAGTACTGCTTAACAGTGGTGATACACCAACCTACACCAAAGGAGACGCAAGTTCTATCGTAGATCTCACTTTCGTCAGTAGCAAGCCTCACCAGAGGTAATATCAACTGGAAGGTGATGGATACCTACACAGTCAGCGACCACAACGCGATTCTCTGGGAAATATCAAACGTCCAAAGCCCGAGAAGACCTAAAAAGCAACTTAACACCATTGGTTGGAAGGTAAAAACTCTTGACCAAAGTGCATTGTTAGTAGCTCTCAATAGTGACCAGATTATCGCGGGCTGCGCAGAAGAGAAGACCAAGGACCTGATGAAAAGAGTGACCCAGGCTTGTGACGCCAATATGTCTCGTAGACGTGGCATGAACACAAGACCTTCCGTTCACTGGTGGAACGACCACATCAGCGCCCTTCGTAAAGAGTGTCATCAGAAGAGAAAAATATCTCAGCGTGGCTACCGACGACCTAACTCTGCGGAGCTGGTCGCAGAGTACAAAAAAGCCCGTCGATCCCTGAACAAAGTCATCAAAGATAGCAAAAGAAAATGCTGGAAGGAGTTCATCAACGAGGTGGACAGAGATCTGTAGGGTAGGCCGTATAAGGTGGTCATAACCCATCTTAAAAACCAGCTAATGCCATCACCCACGTGTCCTCAACTCCTACAGAAGATCGTAAACGCGTTGTTCCCCGAACAAAGCGAGTTTAAGTACCTATTAGCGCAGAATGAAATGGATGACATTCTATCTGTCACGGAGGAAGAACTGATGGAGGCTTGTAATCGTGTAGGGAACAATAAAGCGCCGGGATTGGACGAGGTCCCCAATATTGCTTTAAAAACAACTATAAAAGCAGTGCCATCATTGTTCCTGGACGTCTACGACACATGCCTCAAGAAAGGGATTTTCTCTCGGAAGTGGAAGCAGCAACGACTAGTACTACTTCCAAATGGAAAAAAGCCACCAGAAGAACCGTCATCTTATCGACCACTTTGTATGTTAGACACGGCAGGTAAGATACTTGAGCGTATAATCCACCAAAGAGTAGAAGCAGTTGTCGATCCACTCCTGACAGACAACCAGTATGGTTTTCGGAAAGGACGATCAACCCTGGACGCAATCAACCTGGTTGTTGCAACGGCCAAGGAGGCAATCTCTGCCCTAGGATCTCCGCCGTCCATCTTACGGCATAAAATAAATATTATTATTTTTAAAATAATAGGTTCACAGTTTATTGGAAATATTTATTCGATGTTTATGTTAAATTTTCACAACGTTTCATCGGTTTCCCGACTTCTTCAGGTGCTCAATTATCAAACATCAATTGTTAAAAACATGTCAAATGAATCGAGGCAGGCTAACAACCTGAACTTATTCACATCATATTCCAAATTCATTTATTCGTGTTTCAATTGATAAACATTAACTAATAAATAACAAATATTAATTAACTAAAACTCTGTCAATACTACAAGTTCTACCTCTCAAAAATTTTTAATTTTTATTTTTATTCCAAGTAGAACATTTTATCATTGAAAGAAAAAGTGCCACTAATAGGGGTTAAAGGGGCCACTAATGCGGTCGTTTACCTTAGTTATTTCAACAAGTTATTGATATAACTTTTTTTTTTTTTCTCAATGTTTTCTGAGCAATAATAATAGTAATTTATTTTTTGTAAGAATCTAAGAAATTACAGATGTCTGCTATTTTCAGTTTCATTAAAAATTGCGTCTATACTTTTTTTAGGTAAATTTCATAGAAATCAATCTTTTGCATTGGTCCTCATGTTGGAATTTACTCGGAATTTTGTTGTAATATCACTTAACTAGTCGAGTAAAGCTCAAAAATAACGTTAGTTAAAAAATTTATATATATATATATATGTATATATATGTAATATAACGCGGGATGTTGCCGCGATTGTGTCTACAGTTCTTGACGGATCTAGATGAAATTTGTTACACATATTCTTTGGATAATAACCTTGAATGAGTTCGAAGATGAACGAAATCCATCGATAAGTTTAGAAATGGCAGCTCTTCAAAATTATCAAAATAGTGAAAATCACGTTTTTGGTGACTTCATTAATGTGTAACTT
>CAJNRD030001118.1:8134280-8204290 GCA_905319865.3 Cotesia congregata
ATAATAATAATAATAATAATAATAATAAAACGTTAAATAGAATGAAATTGCATTTAATTATTTTACTAATACCCGCAATAAAATTTTATATGGATTCAGATTTGAATTAACCGCTTATTTTGTCAGACGTCCAATGGAAATGGAGTGACTCTGATACTATACCGTAGTAGTAGTAGTATATTATCCTCAGAGCATTGAATTGTACCAACTTAGAAATCTAGAGCAGAGTAACTATCCGCAGAGGATCTCAGATGCCAAATGGAAATGGACTAACTCTGATACTAAACATGTGTACTATCAGCATCGAACTAAACTTTACCAACTTCGAAATAAAAAATTCGACCGAAATTAGTAAAATCTCTCGTAGAATCGAAAAACGGGGGACCGAAAATTTTATAAATTCAGATAACAATAAATAATGAAAAAAACAATAAAAATTTTGGTGTTTTATAAAAAGGACTAATAATTAAACTATTTAAAGTGAGTATAAAGTGTTGTTATGAACGTAGTAATAAAATAAATCGAGTTAAAAATATGGTGAGGTTATGTTGACATCTGACTCGGGAATAGAGGCACAGTAGCCTCACGCCTACACGTTCACATATGTTGTTGAACGTGTACTTGGCTTGAGGCACTATTGTGCCTCCGGATCCAAGAAATCACACCTAAATGCGGAAATTTCTTGGACTAGCAAATTATTATCGCCGTTTTATCTATAATTACGCCGTGCGAGCAAAACCGCTCACTGACCTAACTAAGAAAACTAAGAGTTTTAAATGGTCAGCAGAAGCAGACTCTGCCATCCGGGACATTAAAACCGCCTTATGTGTAGATTCTACACTAGCATACCCAAACCTTGAAAAACCTTTCATCCTAGCCGTCAGTTCATCTGACGAAGGCATTTCGGGAATTTTAAGCCAAGAGCTCGACGATACTGCTCTTGACTTATCTATAATAGAACAAAATATTCCGTCAGTCAAAACTGGTAATAATGATAAGATTGTTGCATGCACGTCCCGAATATTAAAAGACGCCGAACTACGCTACACTCCTGACGAAAAAGAGTGCCTTGCTTTAGTTTATTCGGTCCAACAATTTCGTCCATATTTATACGGAAATAAATTCACGGTACAACCAAAAAAAGCTTGCGTCGCCTGGTTGAGAGACACGCGAGATCTCACCGAACGTCAGCGAAAATGGCGCTCTAAATTAAATGAATTCTCGTTTACGGTCGTTATAAAAACAAACGTAGACGACCAGTATGCCGACGCACTGTCATTCAACCCGAGAGGAAGGACAGATGAAATTAAGATTCAAGAAACTCAAAACCATTTCTTAGACACACAAAAGACCGTAAGTGATAATATCACAGAAACATTATTATTACCAGCCAATGGCACGGATCTGGAGGCCCCCGCAAAGAAAAGAGGTCGACCAGTCGGTTCTCGTACTAAAAGAGTCCAAAGCCTCCCGGTAATTCGAGACACTATAGCTTCTCGCCTACGATCGGAACTTCGTCGCGGTTTACAAATCCTCCCGTTGTTTATCGTGAACCAGAATCTATTGATAACAGGACAGAAGGTGACACTCCAGACGATTCAGACGACGTCTTCTTACCGCCAAACGAAAATGGTGGAAAATCTGGACAAATAGAACCACCTAAAGATCTGATTCGCAAACTGGCACCAGCCACCTACTTCGACTCCGGTGATGATGGAGATGACGACGAAGAAGAAGGGGGGGGGGAAGCCAATAACATCGTCAAGCCAAGACCTGCCTGCTGAGAAAACATATAAAAATATTGACAGTTCGCGCACAAGTGTCAATGAATCCATTAAAAAATTCGAAAGAATTGCAAAAAAATTTAGGAATATCAAGGGAGTAGCTCCAGCCTGGATTCGGGGTACTACAGGACCGACGTACCCTCTTCCTGCAGATCCCCTATGGGTACCGTTTACTAAAACTCCACCTAACAAACAAGTCGTCAGAGAAGTCAGAAAATCAATAAATAAAACACTTCATCAATTGAACATGGCTTCAGACAACGAAAAAGACCAAACAATAACAGCTCCAAATAATCTCGAGCATGATACAGACACTACAGAGCAAGAAAATGAAATTACTGAATTATTGGACGAAGATAACATCATTGAAAACGATAACACTTCAACAGCCCGATGACACCGTTATCGCGACGGAAATCAACGAGCCATCACTGCCGAAATCTCTCACAGCTACGGAAAAGAATATTAGACTAGCTCCAGAAACTCCCACCTTGATTCGAACAATGCTTAATAATTTCGAAACTCAAGGCATACATTGGAACCCATCTTCTGGCAAAATAGTAGATACTTCTACACATCAAGGATCGACACCGTACCAACCATTTGTAGATGAGACAGTAATAGCTCAACGACGAAACCGACTCTCGGAATTACCCACATTTAACACAAATGACAATCCAGACGCCTGCTCCAACGTAATAGAAGACCATGTCGGGTCGTCAGATCAAATAACTCCGGTTCCAAAGGCGAGGAAGAGAGTAACCTTCGGAGAAAACTCAACATCGGAGCCAACTGCACCGATAATCGAAAAGTCACAAGACGAGTCAAAATCGTCCACAGAATCATACTCAAAAACTATAGTCACCTGAAAAATCGACAGATCGAACATCGGTACACAAAATTTTTCAAACTCCTGTAAATAATACAATAAATTCATCAGTCGTAAATCAACAAAATAAATTAAATTTACCACCGTCAGAACCGTCTAGTTCAGAGGAAAATTTAGGAAAAACGACTATAAGGCCTGCGGAAACCTCCGACGATGAATCCAGGCCTTTAACAGCAATAAAATTTTTATCTAGCAGAGATGGACTTACATACGTACGCAATCACCTAGCACACTTTCTAACAACGGATTGCGAAATCGCGTCTCCCGCAGCTCGGCTGTTACGCGACCTTTTATCAATCAAATTTATCATTCCGCAAAATTTAAAAGCTGCTGAACTCAAACTGGGTGATATATTAGTTACCAGAGTCGGAAAATACTGCGTATTTTCAATTTTCGTAGGCACTCACAATCGAGTAAAAATTACTACAGATCAAATTATCGCAGGTCTAAGTAACTTTCGCCTATCTCTAGAAAAATACAACATTGTAACGGGTACTTTTTGACCAATTTTTACCCCCGGCTCGATTTAAGCTCGCCGGAGTCCAGGATTCTAACGAGGGTAATTTCTAAATTAATAAAACTCGATCATTTAAATAATATTAACAAAAACAGAACCTCTTTATTTTAATAAACCAAAACATTAAACATTATACAAAGAAAACGGCGATTACTCAAACTAAACCCATACATACACGGCGTTTACAATTTCCATTACCGTCGTCGGTAATATCATACTCCCGTCGCTTACAAAATCGCGTCGCTAATTCCCTTCCGTCGGCCCTCTGGTGCCCAGCTCCTGACGGGTGACTAGTGCCGCCCCGCAGGCCCTACTTCGCGATACCCAAGGCAAGAGTGAATAGAATCCACCTCTCCCCCACCTATTCGGCTGGGGTTGCCACCCTTTGGCTGAAGGCCTCCAGGTGGAGAGTCGCCTTTACTCGTAGGTAGATAAGTTCACTTACCTGTGGTAGTCCGCACCAGGTAGAGAGAACTCTCTTTTAATTTCCTTGGCCAGAAGTCTCCAGACAAGTAAATTAAACCCAGAGAAAGGTTGCTTAACGGCGGATAATTTTTGGGCTTTATCAACCCAAAAATTATTAATAAAAGGGAAAAGTATTGGCAAATTATCGCCACCTATCGCTCGCCGTCAAACTACGGGAAATCCCCGAAAATTTATAAGTTTTTAATTTCATTTTCAAAATTTAATATCAGATTCATTCAAACAATTCAACAGATTACATTAATTTCAATCAAATTACATTTCCATACAAATTCGATGTCGAAACTTAATAAATAATGTCGAAAAAATAATTTTAAAACAAAATAATTATTATATCAAAATTATTTCCCATACTAATTTAGTTTCTGGGACTTAGAAAAATAATTTATTAGATATTTCGAATTTTATTCGAAATATTTAATTAATTTCTAATTTCAGATAAATTCAATTTTTGTTCTTTCTTTAGAACAAAAATTATCACGTCGCGGTTTCGCTTATATCAGCTCGGCGATTTTTATCGCGAGCGAACACTCGACGCCATCTATCGCGCGATGGCGAACTACAAAATTCCTTTTTCTAATATCCGTCGTTTAAAATAATTCTAATCAAAGAAATAATTATAAACAAAAAATAATATATGGATTATTATTATTAACAATAATAATTGTCGTAAACAAATAATAAAGTAACTAAAACTCGTCAAAGTAATTAATTCAATTAATTATTTTAAACGACGTTTTAACCGATAAGTAAATTAACAATCTTTTGAATAATTAATTAATAATAATAATAATAATTGATAATCAACAAAAATAATTAAACTCATAAACAAAAAATAAACTTAAATAAATAGACTGCCGTGACTTGGCCCGGTCAACGCGGTCGCGGTAGCGGTAGCTCGCTTGGTCCGTCGATGAGTCCCGTCTCTCGTCGCTCACGACACCCCTCCGCCTCCCCGCTTATAATACCTTCTTCACAACATCCACTCCCTCAGAATGGCGAGGAAAGGGGATACTTACGGCGACGTGGGTATCCAGCCTCTTCTAACGAAGATGCTCTGGGACTGCCCCATTGAAATTACCCTATGTGATGGGGAAATTGTCGTACCCCCAGTGGAACCCCGACCAAAAATTATCGAAGAAAATCACAGAAGCCTTGTCGGAGGCCACAAAGGAGTCCTCAAAACATACTGGCGAATAAGAGAAACCTTTTATTGGCCAGGAATGAAGAAGCAAATCTACGAGCACATAAAAAAATGCAACACCTGTCAACTAAAAAAGTTAACTAGAATCAAAACGCGCCAACCGATGGTCATTACCGACACTCCTCATGACGCGTTCGATAAAATCTCTATTGACACAATAGGTCCACTGCCGATGACTTCCAAAGGAAACGTCCATATTTTAACTATTCAAGATAATTTCACTAAACATTGCGCCGCAATTCCACTTCCAGATATCCGGACAGTTACGATAGCTGAAGCCTTGATAAATCAGTACATCAGTTTATACGGATGCCCTCGAATAATACTATCAGATCGAGGAACGTCGTTTACGAGCAAATTACTCGCGAAACTCTCCGACATTTTAAAAATCCGTAGAGTAACAACATCCGGGTACTGTCCACAAGCAAACGGCTCCCTCGAACGTAGTCATCAAGCGCTAGTAGACTATTTACGTGTCTTTATAACATCTTTCGAAGTCTGGAACGAATATCTTCCTATGGCGATGTTCAACTACAACACATCGGTACACGTGAGCACAAAGTTTACTCCTCACGAACTAGTCTTCGGGAAAAAGGCTCGCGCCCCTACAGAATTTCCTGATTACGATAAAATCGAAACATACCCGGAATACCTAGTCGACCTAATGAATCGTCTCAACGAAATTAAAACAATCGCTCGAGAGACCTTAGTAAACTCGAAAGAAAAAACTAAAGAACGATTCGACAAAAAGGGGCATCCGGTAGATTTTAAGGTCGGAGATTTTGTATATTTTCAAAATGAAACCCGGAAAAATAAGTTAGACGCCTATTATTTGGGACCCAACGAAATCGTGGGAATAACAGATAAAGGTTGCCTGATCATCGAAACAGTAAACGGGAAAAATATAATTAAACATCCGAGTAAACTAAAATTAGCGTCCGAATAAAAAGAATACGGTCTGTTGCAGATCAAACATCGTTCAACATGCTGATTAATTTTCTTTTCCACCTATTCCTGAGCATTGTCATCTCCAACGCAACTGATTTAGACGCAATCGATTTACAGCCAGTGAAATATAATCCTGGCCTCTTATACGATCCATACAAAAGAGCGCATATGGTCGAAAGAGAATGGAACATTATATCTACCATCGATATAGGAGCCATCGCAAATCAAGATCATCAAAATTGGAAAGCTCCCGTCACTGAAATGATCGCGTCTAGCGGCTGTAACATAAGTTTCACCGCAATAGAATGTTCCTGTATATTACAAGAAAACCTACTAATAGACTTAAACGACGAGAAAAATTCAATCCTGCGAAGAATTGAATCTACATTAGAAATCACCGAGGAAGAAACCCCTTATCAGCGTAACCGTAAATCACCGTGGTTCGGTTTCGTCGGTAAAATCGCGTGAGAAGTATTCGGCTTGATAAATTTCGATGACCATGAACACCTGTCACAAGAAATTGATCGTTTATACCAAGATCAAAGAGAAGTAACAGTCCTCGTAAACAATGCGACTCATATTATCCGGGCAGAAATAAATAAAATAATCGACGACGAAGCAAAAACACGGAATAAATTACGACGATTATCCGAGTCGATGTCCCACTATCAGCAGAAACTTGAGGAGGAAGAACTCCGGATGAAACTGCGAATAAACCTCATGCTCTTGTCAGAAAGATGGATACAACACCTTAATCGTTGGATCCGCTACCTACAAAGAGTAGAGTTAGCGATTGAAACAGCCAGAAGAAGTCATATATCTAATGACATTCTAACTTCGGATCAGCTGTTAAAAGCAACAGCTGATATAAGAAGACGTTACCCGGAATTAAACCCACCTCAACCGAAAGACCATGTAAACATCCAAGGTCTGTTAGACGTAGCAAAAATCGTAATCGGACGCACTGGACAAAAATTAGTAATTTTTATCACACTACCACTATTCCACCCAGTTACTTACCAACTTTACAGCCTAAAACCAATTACGACGTCTCACAAAGTCAACGGGATTGCCAGAGGATTGACAATCAAACCCAAGAAAAACTATCTTGGCATCGACGCACTCCAGTCACAATACTTCATAGTGGACGAAGAATTTATTAAGGCGTGCAGATCCATCGCAAACGACCTGGCTTGCCAGCCAAACGTCCCCATAAAAAGTATAAATGAAGACAGTGACTGCGAAGTGTTACTTCTAATGAAGCCATCATCCAAAATATTAAACTCGTGTGACGTTCGAATTCTACAAAAATGTAATGATGAAATGTTCAAATTACATGAACCTAATTCATGGGCATATTCGATCTGTAAGCCTCAAAAATTCATAGGAACATAAGCGACGCAGGCGTGTTCAAATTAAAACCAGGATGCGTATTAAGCAATGGAAAAATATTTGTAAAAGGGACGTCAGAAGAACAAATACCAACGAGCACTCACGTGTTCCTAGCTCTGAACATCGAACCTTTAGTTGCTAACTGAACAAATCAACCAAATCCCCCGCACAAACTTACAAATATTCCACTAGATCCATTACCTAATGACGATCCTCACTCCCAATGGGGAGAAAGCCTAGAAGGCACAAACAATCGCCTGACGCAAATCGGGTTACACCGTCGGGAAGAAGGACAACACCGATACGTTACAGCAACAAATTCTGGAATAATAGTCGCAATAATAGGATTTATTGCCCTCATTGCTGGATTATATTATCGTCAAATAATACAAGAATTTTTAAAGAAAAGCAATCCAGGGTACTGTTGTAGCAGAAGTCGTAAAAATCCAAGAAACGGTGTCGACACCTTCAACCCAGCGGAAGATACCGTAACGACTTATTGGACTAACCCAGAGAACAAGAAGTTGAACCCAAGTCCAGCGCCCCGCAAGGAAAAAGAAAATAATCTACAAAGCAAAAACGAAACTACTCCGAATTCAGAATCACCATCCACGTCATCTCAACATCCACCAAGCACTCCTAGGAAGACAGAATCAGCCGGGAGCACCAAATCAAAGGGAGTTCGCCTGGCAAATTACGAAGGAGCGTAAAAACATATTACATATATTCTACTTATGTGTTTTATTTTTTTTTTATTATTAATATAACTTTATAGTTTTATTAACTCTTATGAGTATTCCAAACATATTAAAATTAATTCTGAGAGAAGGAAAGAGGATATCTAAATTATTAAAATGAAAATTTTTAATTTTTATATTTCAAATTTTCAAAAATTAGTAAAATGAAAATTTTCAATTTTTATATTTCAAATTTTCAAAAAAATTATTAAAACGAAAATTTTCAATTTTTATATTTCAAATTTTCAAAATTTATTAAAATGAAGATTTTCAACTTTTATATTTCAAATTTTCAAGACCAAGAGTTTCGGTTTTGATTTTTTTTTTGTACCCTCAAACTCTTCTCAAACCCTGTTTTCTTCTCTCCAATAATAAATTTTCTTTTAAAGAAACAAATAACTACTTATACATATTTAATAATTTATCATCGTATTGTTTAAGAATAAACACAAGGCCCTGGCGTTCGATTGCATCAACGTCTTCACCAACATTCTTAATCGCGTCATCCAAGTCCCGCAGTTTGCACGAGTAGTAAATAATAATAATAATAATAATAATAATAATAATAATAATAATAATAATAATAATAATAATAATAATACGCAAAATCGTGAAGCGTTCCACATTTTTTTAACAAATATAAATAATGCTGTGAAGCGGGAAAGAATAGGAGTTACGGATAATTATTACGTGAAGCGTTCCAACATTCACGTAACAGGATAATTGGTAGGAAAGGATTGAGAAAGGATTGTGGAAAGGATCATCTTAATGTGAGTTTATAGAATATGTGAGAAAAAATTATTAGATAGCTCGGACTGGGATTCGAACCCAGAACCTTCCGAAGACATGTCGGCTACTCTACCATTTGAGCTATCCGGTCTATACTAAATTTCCTTTCACTTATTCTATATACATTAAGCCACACCGTCCATCTTACGGCTAGCATTTTTAACAAATATAAATAATGCTGTGAAGCGGGAAAGAATAGGAATTACTTGGTGTGCGTCATATTGTGCATTTCAATTTTTTTAAAGTCCTATTAAATAGATTTTACGAATTTAATTAAAAGTAAAATATTTTGCAACAACGCACACTAAATACGTTCCAAAATTGTTTTTTTAATTTTTAAATTTACAACAAAATTTTTTTTAATTTCCGAAAATCATAAACAATCATATCGGTTACTTGGATTTTTTAATTTTTTTATTTTATATCTTTTTGTAAAGAAAAAACTAATTTTTTTTTCTTAATAGTCTTATGAACGTGGACTTGGCGCGATTTTTTTACAGTGAAACTGTTTTTGTTCGGATTTTAGTATTTTTTGTAATTATAATAAAAATTTACAATTGGTACCAACTTAAATCTCGCGTTGGCTGCATTTTTTAAAGCAAACTATTCCCTTAAAGCTACAGTTTATGTAAAAATAATTCCAGCACACCCTGGCGGGTGTAGATGCAAGCTGTGAAATATCTTTTTTTAACTGTAGTTTCCCATCTAATGAAGCATTACTATGCATTCTCGAATTATTTAGTCTGTGGCAGATCACTTTGCCCATCGAAAAAAAGTCAGGATCGAAATTTTTGCGTTGCTATAGTTTGTGCTGATCAAATTTAGTAATTTCAAGTAGATTAATTGTTATAAGTGAATATAATTAATTAATAACAGTAAAATAAAGTATGAATTACTGTTATAATATACAATTTAGAAAAAAAAAGTACCGTAGAATTAAATAAAATTTTGCAACCTCAAAATACCGTTCTGCTTACAGTAAACACAGTCGGTAGTCTGGCGCTCCGTTGACAACGGATTTGAACGGAACTTGGCACCAGATTCTACCGAATCTGTGGATGTTATTGTATTCTTGCGGAGTAACTTTTTTTTGGCCTTCGTATAACTTGTCACTCACATATCTTGTAACTTGCTGTTCCACAGACCATAAAACGTCGATAATCAAATTTGCTCGTCGTCGCATTATTTTGGCTTGTGCAGTTTTTAAGTAAGCTTCATAGTCAATAGCTATTCCATCCAGTACTGAGATCTAAAGAACAAAAAAATATTAATACCAGTTTTCTTTTAGTTCATTATCCTTATATCAGGTTTGTTTGTCATTAATTCCTCATTCAAGTAATCAAACTTGAAAATACTCCATTCTATTTTAATTGACTATAGAAAATAAAAAGAAATTGATTTGCTGTGATATTGAATTTCTAGCAATCGTTATTAAATAATAAATTAAATATTCGGATATTTATAAAATTTGCTATAAACTTTTCTATACAGAAAAAATTAATAGACAAATTTCCAACTTCAAAAATTAATTGAGTTTAATAGATATATAAAATATTTAAAAAAAGAAACGATAATGATAATTCATCAATCAGTAAATTCAAAATGATTAGTGAAAAAATGTAGCAAATTTTACCAGACTATTTACAAAGTAAAATCTTACGACTATTGTTTATAAGGATTTTGTAATTACCGATACCTATAGTATAAGTATTATATAATGAATGTAGTTACGTCAGCGAAATTTATTTAATATAAATTATATTTCCAACTTCACCTGGTAATTTTCATCAACACGTGGAAAATCCTGGGCATCTTTTTCTGCATTTTGTTCATTTTGTCGTGGGTCATTTTGCTGTTGATCATGTTGTCATTGCTCTGAATGATTCGCTCGTGTCACCTGTGATTGGCGTTTCAGGTTTCTTGATTTTTGGAGCAGTAGGTTATTTTCTCTTCGCAATTTTTCTAGTTGTTTCATCAATTCCGCATTATTGATCGCTACATCCTTACCGTTTGAATTTTTTTCAATTAGAATATCCTAATAAAAATTATTACGAATTAATCCATACTCCATTATTACTAATCCATACTATGATGCTAGCATCATATATAGAAAATTTATAATAAATTATTAATTTGATTGATTCTAATTATACAATTACGCATACCAAATGATTTATTATAATTAAGTTATTTTATAGAATATAATATTCTTCAAATAAATGCAGTTGTAGAATAAAAAAAAAAATTACGACTATTATAGTTGATGAGAAACTTAAATCTATGATATTTTTTTTGTAACTTACATTTTTCTCCTGTTGATTCGAATTTCCCGATGTTCCACTAGATAAAGCATTATCTGCTGGTAATCCAATGCTTGGAATAGACGTAAAAGTACCGGGTTCATTATGAATAGGTTTAACAGGGTTGGGTTCAACAGGATTAGGTTCACCAGGATTGGGTTCAACAGGATCAGGTTCAACCTCCTAATAATGTAAAATTCATAATCATACATCGATTTAAAACATATTGATTGGAGTATATTGTCAAAGTAAAATATTGTTTTTCATGATATTATTCAGAAAAATATATCAATTCTTCAGCTCAGAAATGAAGTTTTGAAAACTCAGTACCAGTAATAATGAAAATTAAGTAACAATAATAATAAACTTACAGTTGTTTGTGCATTTTCTTTCAATTTCTTTCTCATCCTCTCAATGATAACTCTTTCTCTTTGGGACACATTTTTAGATTGTACGATTTTAATTTTTTTCTGAAAAATATTAATGATGAATTAATTTATAAAACTACAGATTATATTACATTTAATTTAACTTTTTTTACATCATTTCAAATCTGTTAACAGAATAAAAAATTAAATTTTAGTGTATTTTTTTTCAATATATTACTAAATTTTTTTAAATACTATTTTCTCTAACATCAATATTAAAAAGTAAATTTAAAAAATCAATTTTAAATTGTATCAAAATTTAAAAAAAAAGTTAAAAATATGAAGTATTTAACAATAACAAATTCAAGAACATTGATTAAAAAATTGTAATTACAAATAGATAAGGAAATTACTACCTTTTGAGCAATAGCCTGGTTCGTTTCTCGATTTGAAAGAACCTTCCTTGATGGTACTGAATTATCTTTCATCATTCCAGGCGAGAAGTTGAGCCTCTTAACTGGTTTCAATCTTTTTCCACGGCCAAGCATTGGACTTTTTATTTTGCTTGACAAATAATCTTTGTCATCTTCAATATATCAATTTAACAAAACAAAATAAAGTTGTTGCATTGAAATTTTATGAAAAAAAAATTATAATTAAAATTATATAGTTTTGATGAAAAAGTATGAATCGTTAAAATAAATATGAAAAGAAACTTACCACTTATTTCTATAACAGTACAAGCTATCAATTTCTTGTTGATTGAAACACGGAGAGTTTTACTGCGGCCATTATCAGCTTGTTTGATCAAATCCTTTGTTCCACGGATTGTGTATTTGTTATCATCATCGCTCAGAAAGATGTTTTGGAGCTGGACTACCTTCTTACCTCCTGATGTCACTTGAATGATAGCGAAATCCATTGCTATTGATACACTCGAAAATAGATCAATGTCTATGTATTGATTACACAAGTAAATCGAGTAAAGAAACAAAACTATCTTCTAATTCTTTATGTTTAATTTATCAAATAATTTTAATAGTAATCAATTTTTTTATAATTAATCATCAAAATCTAGACAAATAATTCCGTTGCTATTCAATAATAATAAAATAGCATCAGCGTTGATCTGATCGTACTTTTTTCTTGCGCAACTTTTTTTTTTGTTCTTAAAAATGAAATAATATAACCAAGATGTCATAACCAAAGGATATACTTATTTGTATTTCCCACAATTTCTTCAAGAATTAAATCATCTAATATTCACAATTATTTTAAAATGTTATGATATCATAAAAATAAGTATCAACAAAAAAATTTGTGCATCAAGATTTTATGATAATTCAATCGTTTAAAAATAAAAATAATTACAATACTTACTGAATAGGTGAATGAATACTTTCCAGATAGTCCAGTAAAAAGTTAAATAAAACCATGATCTGACCAGTTTTGGCGCAATGAGTAAAAATGTGTTCATTAATACTTAAATAATGATATTATGAAAAAAATTTTGTTTAAAATTAAGGGGAAAGGGATGAAAAAAATAAAAAAAGGGTTGAAAAATGCCTTTTTTTTAAATAACTTTATAACGGTAGGAAATAGAAAAAAAAAGTTTCAAGTAAAAGTTGTAGAGAAAAAAATTCTACACAAAAAAGTTCCTCTTCATTTTTTTGTTATCTGCTTTAGTTTAGCTGCAAAAAATAAAAATTAAATTTGCTTTGTAATTAATTATAAAAACTTACTAGAATTATTACGGCCCTGTACCACGCAGCGCGCGCATCATATAAATATGTACTAACACTACTACATATGTTTTCTCCTCTACAAATCATACAGCTGACTGAAAGTTGCAATAACGTAATGCGTGCAACTGCGATAGACAATTAACCTACAACTTACTTGTATTTTTTTAACTCGAAATGTCTAATTTAAAGTATTTAATGGAATGTTGGAAATTCTTCTCAAACATTTTGTTGAAAATTGCTATTAAAAAGTTGGTTTTAGATGCATGTTAGTCAAATTTAATAATATTTTTATGTACATATCAATGAATATTTTTTTATTAAAAAATTAAAAAATTTAAACACAAATAATTAAACTAAATTATCATATTTATAATTCTTTTAGAAATTAATAAAATTAATCTCTTCCTCTTGATTATATAAGTCTTCATTTTCATCAGAACTATTGTCTGAATGTTCAAATTCGTATGTTCGCTCAGCTACATCTGGATCCATATCCTGATCATTTACATCATCATTATCATCATAATTTTCATCTCATTCAATCCCAACTTTTAATGTAATATTATGACAGCTGTTATCATTACAATTTTTGCATAATTGAGTATAACGTAATCCAGTTTTTTTGCACGTGCACCGAGCTGTGGTACAGTCACCTGTGCACCCACAGCTAATCTGTAAAAAAAATTACAAGCCTTTTAGAAATTTAATCATAAATTAAAAAGTCAATATTATTTTTTTTTATAAATTTTAATTACCAGATTTAACAAGTCCTTTGGAGCTGGATCATCAGTATTGGTGATAGGAAGCATCATAGTGGTTGTCTTTTTCCACCCCCATTCCTCTGGATTCAACTCATTACCCAACCATTCTTGAATTTGGTAAAATACACGGTATGCATGTTGACGCAGTGATGATGAAGTTGGTGGTAAAACTGCTAGCGATAGTTCTTTTTTTGCGTGTGCTACTGTTGATGTAAATAAATCATATCGTAATTGATCAATGGAAGCTGCCTTTGTGGATTTATTCTGTTTATATAAACTAAAAATAAACTTCTTGTTCAGCTGCTTCATAGATTGTGTCAGTAGTGCTGTGAGCGTAATAAAAGCATTAGCATGCATCCTGTAAAGCTTCCTTCTTTTGTAGCAAATTCAAGATAGATTTCTTGCCTTTTCTGAATATAGCACTTGTCGTATCACACTCTCCGAACGCATGAGCAAATAATATAAATGATTTCATATTAATATGAGCAGAGGTTGAGTAAAATGTGTACGGTTTCTTGCCACTAGAAACTTTACAAAAATCTAAATTTGAATATTCTGGAGTAAGAGCAATCATTATCACAAATAAATCAGTATCATTTCCAATGAAAATCACTGGATTATTAGTTCTTTCTTTTATTTGTATTGCTGTTTTAACAATGAGTACGTCTGCATCTTCACGAGCGATTTGAACATTTATATTATTAGATTTTAAAAAAGATGTTAGAAAATCTACAAATTTCTTTTTGTTAGCAATGTTAGATAAAAATTTAGCTTTAGTCAAAGGATTTAACATCTCAGGAGTAAAGTCTAAATCAGCAGCCATATTTTTTTCCTTACGTCGAAATCTTTCATATGATTTTACACCGATATTATCCTTATCGTATCCATCAAAAACAATGAAGGCATTTGTTCCAAAGTGACTTTTTATGTATCTCAAATATATATCAAAAATTTGCACGTACTTATAACCATGAAGCCACGAAACTTGGTGCAGTAACCAACCTCCATCAATGACAGGAATATGATGATTTATGAATTCAACAGGATTTTGTATGTTTATGCTCTTGAAAACTTTGTATAACTCACTTTTTGGTGTTTTTCTCATAAAGCCATGTTTATCAAACAAACTCAAAGGATATGGTGATAGCTCATACCGTAATGCAGTACGTGTGAGGTCTGTATTACCCCAAATTACGATAGATATTCTTTGAAATAGTAGAGAGGCGTCCACAGCAACATATTCTTCATCACCAATATGCACTTTATTTTTAGCAGCACTTAAATTTTTTACCTTATTAACATTAGATAAAGAAATATTATCTCCATTCTTATCCTCCATAGATGCCATCCCTTTTAAACCTTTTTCCACGGCTAAATGACAGTCTATATTATCTCCACCAACAATTCCAGTTGATAATGAAACAAGTGATGATCTATCTTTAAATGGAGCATGTTCATTAAACCAAAAGACAAATCTTTCAATATCCTCGTTATCTTGATTCATACGACTTTTGCATAAGTCAATATGTTGTTCACTTGTGTAGGACGATAAATTACAATACTCTTCTAAACAATTCATTATATTGAATGCTGTTGGCATTGCAAGTAAATATCTAGTTACAACACTTGGTGTAACACCTCGACCATGTTTCAAATCAGTTCCGAAAAAACGGTTCAGAGTCTGTTCGATGGTCATATCACTCCATATACCAAACCAGGCCTTATCAGTCCTACGAATTGTGAAAAAACCTTCCGATGTAAACTTATAATATTCTTCATCATCCATTTGTGACTCTAACTGAACCATGTCTTGTAAATAAACTTGTGCACTTTTAGCATACGCAAAGTGACCTGATGCATGAAAATATGGCAACATATCGCGAACAGCTTGTAAATGCAATTTCCAGTCACCCAATCTCTCAGCTTCAATAAACTGCAGTGCAATGATTACAGACTTCATATATTGAATCCATAGTTTAGCAGTAGGCCCAATTGTTTCCAGTACATTCAACTTTTCAATAAATTTATTCATCATATCATTAATAGTGCGATCAGAATTGTGATGACTCATGAACGGAGGATTAGTATCCCAGTCTTTAAAAAAATTTATAAGAAATTGTTCAAAGCCTTTGTCCAAATTTATAGTATTACAAATCGTAATACCCAGAGCAGTAAATGTTAGAATGTGCGCACGTATAGCTCTTGAATAAGTATGACCAGACATCATTTTTTTCACAGATTCACCAGCATAAACTACGCCCCACAAATCTTCTAGACCACTTCCGTCCATGATGTACCCAATCGACCGCAAATACGACAGAATCATATGAAAGCCACCTAACCGTACAACGACATTTGGCAATGTAGTTGAGTTTACAAAACAATACTTCGCGATTTCCAGTAGAGTGGTTGATCAAATGTTACAAAACAAGTTTTTTGATTCCTTCGATTACATTCTTCACGGGAATAGTGTAAAGCGGTGTTAAGAGTAGTTAACTTTGAAGAAGGCTCATTAATGTATGGCGGACACAAGATGCTGGAAACGAAATATTCTGAATCACAACATACAACTTCCATAAAGCCTCTCCATGATGGTAAATTAGGAATCTTAAATTTTTTGCCCATAAATAAGTAGCATACGATTGTGATAGTTGTGGTCGAGAACCAAGTTGTAATTTATTGACATTAACAAAAACTACCTTGTCTAACGCTGTGGAATTAAAAGCTCCATAAGGTATTATTGGTATCGTTTTCTCTGATGCTAATTCCGACGCAGTGGGCATTTTTTTCAATTTCTTGGAACCACCTTCATATGAAATTCTAGACTCAGGAGTATAACACGCAATGCCTCCTAGACAATGAAAAGTTCTTTTCCCGTCTAATGTGCTTGTATTATGGTCTGTATTATCATACACGAATTGTACAAAAGTTTCTTCGGTGATTCGAAACTCTGGAGGATCTTTTATCGTTGAAGCTTCATGCAATTGAATACTGTGATAAGAAGCACTGATTCCTAATTTCGATAAAACTTCAATTACTAGTCGTGAACCAGTTTTTCTGTAAATATAAGTGCCAAGAGCTAATTGTAAAGTAGAAATAAAACTGTTTGGTCGGAGTATTGACACAATTGAATGAGCAATATTATCACGTTTAATGCAATTTTCTTTGTCATTGTCAGTAGATAGTAAATCACCAAGAAAATATGTAAGGAGTGGAGGGATATCCTGAATGACACCATTAAGAAAGCTGCTGCTTGCAGGGTAACGATCTTTCTCATATCGAAAATCCTTTATTTCAGCTTTAAGGATTTCTGATGCGACAGTCAAAATTGTTCTCTATTGTAGTTCATCAAAGTTATCATTAGCACAAAACCAATCACTACACACACCAGCAATATTAAAAGATTTATAGTAAACAACAGGTTCTCTACCCTGACTCCGGGTAACCATTATTTCAGAACCGTACTTTTGCTGTAGTTTTTTAAATAACTTATCCGGATTTATTAAATTATCACACATGATTTTGCGCAAATCGGATAATTTAAATCTAAAATTATTACTTTTTTCAATATGGTCACAAACTTCTTGGAATGCAGTATCTTCGTGAATATTTGATGATGTTCTTGGTTCTTTAAGTGGAGGATTCATAAAAGAATCATAGCATTTTTTGTGATATCTGGCTTCAACTGCAACTAAATCAGTAGCACGTAATCTTTCTTTCAATAAAAACGCCGTATCATCATAGTCCCGATCAGCAATTTCAAGAATTCTATCAGAAAAATAGCTATTTTTAATAACATGTCCTATTTTATGAGCTTTATCCCAATTTTTGCCACAAAATATACAAAGATTTTTGTAATCGAAACTTAAACTTGATGATGTCGTCGAGTTTATGCCTGAAGAAGATACTGGTACTGGTATCGTTCCTGGTACTTGTATCGTTGATGATGATGATGGTGGTAAGTTGAGTTCACGAGGTTTCTCCAGTTTCGGTTATTTTCGAGGTATGTCAGACGATCTCAAACGAGAATATGATTTAACACAATTTTCATGGAAATCGTATGAAATTTTTCCATCCCACAATTTCCATTTATCATCAAGTCTAATTTTACTGTTATTAATTAAATTTGCCAATCCTTTGGCCTGAACAGTTCGTATTGGAGTTTCATTGCGCAGAAGTTGTCCACAAATTGTCCATGACACCGTCGTATTATCCATTTTTAATAAACTGAAAAAAAAGTTTATGCTTATTAAAATAAAATTATATTTACTTAATCTAAGTACTTAAAAAAAATTGAACATGCATTATTTATTTGAAAGCAAAAAAAATTCTGTGTTACAGCTTTAAAGTCATAAAAATTTTTAAAAAAGTGAGATTAATTTTAAGAAAAGATTTTTATAATATAAATAAAGAATTTTATCTAGAGAAAAATATCTATCTTTGCTAAATGTTGTAATAAAATGGAACTGAATTAATTGTTTACTTTTGCGACTTGATATTCAACATAATTATTAATTGAAAGACGTATACTTATGATATTTATGATTAAATTTTTATGTCAACTATTTAAATCAAAATGATTTCACTCCAATTAATAACCAATAATTAACTAATTATAAATTGTAACTTTTTTATTACTCCGTTTTGATTATCTTTAAATTTACTAAATATAGGTTAGAAGTTGAATACAACGGAATTAAATTTTTTTGTCCAATATTTTAATTTAATATACACTCTTAACTTAAATAAATAAACTGTACAATTATTACTTACTTAAAATTTGTTAATCGTCACTTTTATATTTTTATATTTCACTCAAAAAAATTAAAAATAAACGTGTTTCGAGGTTTACAAATATGTACTCTCAATATTATGTACAGACAACCGGGAGATTCTTTCCGAACATGCGCAGTCCGTTACAACACAGTACATGTAACTGTGTTAGTGCTTGTAGATGAAACGCGTACGCTGCGTGGTACAGGGCCGTAATAATTCTAGTCAGTTTTTATAATTAATTACAAAGCAAATTTAATTTTTATTTTTTGCAGCTAAACTAAAGCAGATAACAAAAAAATGAAGAGGAACTTTTTTGTGTAGAATTTTTTTCTCTACAACTTTTACTTGAAAGTTTTTTTTTTATTTCCTACCGTTATTAAGTTATTTAAAAAAAAGGCATTTTCAACCCTTTTTTTATTTTTTTCATCCCTTTCCCCTTAATTTTAATCAAAATTTCTTTCATAATATCATTATTTAAGTATTAATGAACACATTTTTACTCATTGCGCCAAAACTGGTCAGATCATGGTTTCATTTAACTTTTTACTGATCTAAGAGTCATTACTATAATTCTTCTTTTTAATAGACACATGCACATGTTTTTAATTTATTTTTTAATTAATGACTAAAAAGATTTTCACGCAATGTTTGTAAACACAAATAGCACTAATTTTAACCTCTATATACAGATAAATAGTTAGTTAATCACCAACTATAAACTTATACACAATTAAATTTTTTTTTATTTTTCACGTTGTAGGGTCTTCTAAAATATTAATTGTTTTTATCTACAATTTACACTTATTTCATTTAATTTGTATAAATCATAACTACTGAGATACTTTTGAAAATAAATAAACATTACTCAACATTACTTGTGTTCCAGAAAAATATCTATTTACCTTGAAATCGATTACTAAGCTTTAAATATTTAAATTTTTCAATCGATTAAAGTAGTCGTTTATAGTAAAAGCGGTAAAATTAATTCTTAAAAAGTGAATGAAATTTCGAAATTACAATTATTGGGAATAAATTACAAATACATTAACTGTTGTGTTTCAAGTTAATTTAAATAAAAGTAATAAATATTAATGGTTTTATATAATATTTTAATTAAAAGTTTTATGTTTTTTAAATAATAAATTATTTGAAAAATAAATATTTTATAAAAAATTATTGTATTATCAAAAATGACTTAGTGGGTATACTTAAGCAGACAATTTGTTCAAAAAATAGTCGATAAATCATATCTGTCACTTAACTAACATTATTTAATTTTTTTTAGTTTTAACAATGAAAAATAATCAAAACCGATACGGTGTTTCACGTTTTTCTGTTTATCGCCGGAGGAAAAAATTGTATGACTTACATTTAAAAACATTTCCAAATGATATTTTTTTTTCTTCCTTACCAGCAGACATTGTAAGTAGTTATTTCAATAATAACATAATTTACTTAGGCTAAAAACACATATTGAATAGTATTTTACATAACTCCAATATATTTTTTATTAGATTGAACCTCCTATCATCTCCAACCCTGAATCACATCTTATTCACAACAATGAAGACATTACCCACTACATTACAACACAGATAAAAAAATCTTATTTTTCCAACACTTACAATGAGTCTATTTTAATGAGCGAACCAGACCAAGTTGATAACTTTAATGTCACCAATGCAATGGACCATGAAGAATCCATCAATGAATGTGTTGATAGTCAACGTATAACTGATGAAGTTTTAACGAATCATTGTGAGACAAATTCTAATAATACTACTTTCATGGATAGTCAATTAAATAGTTTAATGTATCCTGTTATACCAAAGTCAACGATTACTGCTAAAGATCACCTCTTAGCAGTAATGAGTTTAGCTTCAAAATTTAAGTTCACTTATGAAGCAACATTGTCAATTTTACGATGGATTAATTGTGCGAGTGTTGGACAAATACTACCAACAAATAAACCTGCATTAGAAAAAGTGTTACTTCAGGATAACAGTATATTCACCAAACATTTTTATTGTGAAATTTGTAATATTTATTTGGGAAAAGATGAAGTAATTGATGAATGCTATTCAGAATTATGTAAAAAAGAAAAATCAGTGAAGTTTTTTCTCCAGATAAGTTTGAAATCACAAAGTCAACAATTAATGGCACTTCCACAGATCGCATCAAGTTTGAAATACCGATTTTCACGAAGCAAAAAAAATCATGAAAATATTGAAGATATTTATGACAGTCCTAGTTATCTTAAACACTGTGAACCAGGTGGATTTTTATATAATTCTTGGAATTGTACTTTAACATTTAACACTGATGGTGCAAGCTGTTCTAATTCATCTAATACTAGCGTTTATCCAGATTTTTTTACAAATAAACGAACTCCCTCCTCATTTACGGATTAAACATATGCTTTTGAGTACGATTTGGGTTGGAAAAGGTCATCCTGACATGAATCTGCTGTTAGATCCTGTTATCACCGAGTTAAATGAACTGTATGAAACTGGTATTACATGGTCTTCTGATGGAGTAAATTCAAATACTAGTAAATTTGCAGTTTTAATATGTAGCTCAGATTCTGTTGCCTGTCCAATGATTCTCAATATGAAGCAATTCAATGGTGAATATGGTTGCACATTTTGCTATGCTTCTGGGCGTCGGTTAGCTAAGAAAATGGTGTACCCCTTTGAGCGAATTATTGAACACCGTAATAATGATGATCTTATCTCCCAGGGGCTAAGAGCTTTTAAATCTCAAGCGCCTTATTTAGGAGTCAAAGGACCAACAAATTTGACATTATTGCCACTGTTTGACTGCATAGATGGAATGGTTGTTGAACCGTTACTCAATGTTTTTCTGGGCGTAACAAGACAATATGCACTACTGTTATTCGCTGAGGATCCGAAAGCACCATATTACATTGAAAAACCGTGTCATTTACGACGTATCAATCAGCGTCTAATCAGGTTAAAGCCACCGAATCGAATATCTCGAAGACCAAGATCAATATACAGCATAAAACAGTGGAAAGCCTCCGAATGGAGAAATTGGTTGCTGTATTACTGTCTACCATGCTTGGAAAACATCTTAAAACCGAAGTATATGAAGCATTTAGCAAAGTTATGTCAAGCTATATACATATACAATTCAGATTCAATATCCTTTAGTCAGTTACAAGAAGCACAAACTCTCTTGCAAGATTTTGTTTCTGATTTTGAGGTTTTATTTGGCATCGAAAATATGTCGTTTAATGTTCACTTGCTGCATCATATACCTACTACAGTTGAAAATTGGGGGCCATTGTGGTGTTATAATGCATCAGTATTTGAGTCCTGGAATAATAAAATTTTAAGCGAAATAACTAGTCCGAACGGAAGAGAAATTCAAATTGCTTCGCGATTTATGACGAAGAAATATATTGAAAATGTATGCTATGATGATACCGTTAACACTATTACTCAAACATTTGTTAAAAATATTTTTGAACGCAGAAAAGTATTTGATGACACTGATCGTAATCATAATTTTAAAGGTCTTGGCGCGAAAAAAAGAAGAAAAATTAAAAAATGGGAGTACAATGCTTTGAAAAAATTTGGCTATAAAATCAAAATTCTCACGAAATTTAAGAAAGCTTTAATAAATAAAATTGATTTTCGATCAATACAGCAAGTAAAATCTCATAGCCATTCTAAGCTTTCTGTCTTTAGAAAAAAAAATTCAATAATACTGGTGTTTTCAACAAAAATATTGGGTTCGGTGTCATTCGAGGTATTGTTGAATTTGAATATAATGATGAAATCATTCGTGGTATCTTCATTGAAAAACTTAAATGCATTCGAGCAATGTATAACACTAGCTACATTTTCAACGTCAACTTGAGTGAAAAAATAGAATTTGTAAATTGTAATGAATTTTTTTATCCTGTTCTAATATTGACAATTTATGGTCTTCGTGCTACAAAACTATCTAATTGCTGGGAAATTCATTGAACCTATTAATGTTTTGTCTCTTGATGAAACTTTACTGGACTGCACTATGTATTTACACGACTTGTTTGTACTAAGTAATAGACAATGTATTTTATTTTAGTAATTGCTTTACTTGACTGAATATTCTGTAAAATTTTTTATAATAAATTTGTCAAAGTGTTTTATATTTATGCATTATATTTTTCAAAAAGATTTCATGTTAATTATATGTAAAGGAATAATAAAAATGAATAATTGTGTTGTCAATATAAAATTTTTGATTAAAATTAAATGTAGTTAAGATAATTTGGTAGAAAATTCTATTTTACTGATAAATAATCAAAAAATTATTTTTTGATAATCATTAAAAAAAATGATCGAATTTTCGATTTTACTGAGTTCAGGATATTAAATATCAGTTTTTTGGCCATTTTTTTATAGGTTTAACTTAGTTGGTAAGATCAGAACTTGAGTTGTATTCCATAGACATATGATTATTAGGTAGTTATATCACAGTTTATAAATAGTTCACTCAAGAAGTATTTAGTTATAAGTTTTGGTATTTACATATGTCTTTTTACAGTAAAAATTTCAGATAATCACTAAAAAATTCCTGCAAACTAACAGTTTTTAGTGGGTATAAGAAAAGTTTTTTTTGCGCACATTGTAACCATGAAATTGTAATTATTTTACTGTTAAAAAACTGATAATGAACAGTAAAACATTTAAACTAAAAAAAAACCGTTAATAAACAGTATTTTTATTTTGATAGGACGTTAATAAAAGTATAAGATCATAAAACAGTTAAATATTATATTGTTATAAAAAAGTATACTTTATATACTATTAATAAGAATATTAAAATATCAATTCCAATTTCAAACGTAAAATTAAAAAAATACTATATCATTAATGAAAATCATACGAAGTATTTTTAAGTAAAGTATGACATTGACATGTCATCGAGATCAACATTTAATGTGTCATCGACAATAACACTCATATTATTATTATTATTGCTGTTGTCATTATTTCCAGAAGTCGTAAGGGTATATAAAGAAGTCCTCATCTTGCTGTATTCATCTTTAGATGGTTCATAACCGATGCAATTGTGATTTACTCGTTGACTAGATAACAATAACCCGTTGAGGGTATTAGTGACTAATTTCTTGCGCACTTGACATTTGATTAAACCAATTTTGCTAAATATTCTCTCACAATCCGCACTACCATAAGGTAAAGAGATAATGTTTAAGAAAAATTTAGCTAAATTTTTAAAGCTCCAAACTTCTTCTGTATCACCATAAATAAAAATTTTATGCCAAAAAATATCAGCAGGGTCATCAAGCTTGATATCATCTGGTAATTCGAAGTTATGAAATCTTCGCCATTCATTATCGATAATTTGAGGTTCACATGAGTTTAATAATCGAGGTAGTTTATTCATCAACGGTTACAAACTTGGCATAGTCATTACTGTTTTCTTATTCATTGCTTCTCTAGGATTAATTACTGATAAATTTTTTTGTATTAAATCATCAAAGTCAAAACGTTTTTTTATTTCTTCACATCCTCGAATTAAAAATTTTCTACAATTAGTAAGAAAATTTATTTTTTCCTCTAGAAGAGGAGGTTTAGTGGATTCCGGTTTGTTAAAATAATTAAATGCTTCAATGCCTACATAAATATTATGAATGTTCTTAAATTTAGCCTCATTCGATGGATTAATATCTTTTAAAGAAGTCATATTGATATAGTTATATTGATAACTTTTATCATCCATAAAAGTTTTTAAGAGATCTAAGTATGTCAAACTCATTTTTTTATGAACTGCCGTAATTAACGGTTTTTCAGATTGAAATAATTTATTTAAATCGGTAAATTTCGGTAAACTCCACAATAAGAAATGATAGTACAACTTCATGGTTGGATTTTGCAGGCAGCGAAGTATTCTTGCAACATCAGATTTATTTTCTTCAGTTGCTATTTGGTCACTAGCATCTTTCTTCTTTTTATTCATATTTTTACACTCTTCTTCAAAGTACAACTTATTAAAATACAAAAACAACCCATCCCATTGTTCAAGAAGTCGCTCTACCACTGCTCTGATAGACAACCAGCGTGTCTGAGCAGGACGTAAAATTTTATGAGCTTTTAAAGCCAAGATTGATTGAATTTCTTTCTACGCAAATTGTCTTTTTGAACTTGACGAAAAATGATTGTAAACTAGGTGAGGTAATTTTTCACATTCTGCTGGCAATTCAGAGCATGCATTACTTGCGCAGAGATGTAATGAGTGACATAGGCACTTCATAATATATATTCCTGGACAGCTTTGCTCGAAACGTGTCCGTACCGAATTTTTATCACCCATCATAGTACTACATCCATCTGAGCCAAAGCCAATAATATTTGTCAAAGGAATAGAATATTTTTCAAATGATTTTTCGATGCAGTTATAAATGTGTTGTGCCGACGCTTCAGAAGAATTATCTTCTTCATTAAATACTTGATACAATTCCCAAAAGCAACTGGTGACTCTACCTTGCTCCAAATCATAAAATCTTACGACAATGCATAGATTTTTCAGTTGCTCCAATTACGTTCACCACTACAGCAGCCGACTTTGATGATTTTAATCGCATATCTTGAAGAATTTTCGAATCTGGAAAACAATCTTTTAGAAGAGGAGTTAAGTGGTCCATCAACCGAAACGAAAGATTATGCTCAGCTAAAAATCCACAAAGTTTAATTTCTGCCCGTGTAGCATTATAATCAAAGGATGGTTCTGCGTTTTTTTGAGTAAATGTTCGAATCAATTTTTGATTAGAAGCTGAATTCATGGCTGACATATGATGTTTACACTTGCCATGATTTTTAATCACCGTCAACTCTGCAGTAAATGTTACATTACATAGTTTGCATCTAGCTTTATATTTATCAGATAAATCTGGCATTAACCATGTATTAAAATTGGTATTG
Organism: Cotesia congregata; assembly: GCA_905319865.3. Lineage (NCBI taxonomy): Eukaryota > Metazoa > Arthropoda > Insecta > Hymenoptera > Braconidae > Cotesia > Cotesia congregata. Next base: position 8,159,930 of record CAJNRD030001118.1, read on the forward strand.
TTTAACCACTCTTTCAAAAATTTTTGCTTTCTACGTGTATAGAGTTTCAATTTTTTAGCCTGTAGCCTTTTTGGTGGCGTATCTTCGTCAGAACTTATGTCACTCATTATGGACGAATATTTAATGACTTGTAATAATAAAAACAATATTTATTCTTGACGTATATCAATATTTTCTAGACGTTCATCATTCCAATGCACTTCATCATCACTTGATTTTTCTGTAGATAGAGTAGAATTAAAGCTAGAATCTGAATCTTGATCTTCTGACCTCACTTTTTTTTGGAGATACAGGTATAATTATACTACCTAAAAAAAAAAAATAATATCCATTTATAATCTTAATCAGGAACTATTGACTGTATTAATTGAATTGTAAATAATTACCTGGATTAAGCACAAATAAATATTTTCCAACAGAATTTTTTTTCAATTTTCCCAAGCGATCTCTTAATGCAATTAATATTTTTTCTTCAGCAGTATTTTCTTTTTCAATTTTTAAATTTTGTTCTACCATTTTATTTGACTTTTATTTGATAAGAACTCATAGTTATATTATCCCGAGATAGCTTATTTAAATTTACTACAATCAGATTTATTGATGGCTTAACCTTTATTCTACAGAATATAATTATTTGAGTTGTTAATTCATTGACAAACGTGAATTATTGCTATGCACACCAAATATAAATTTTATTGAGTTGTACAATAATACGAGAAAATGGCTATTAATTATAGGCAAACAGAAAATGAGAGCAAGAATGCGAAATACTTAACAACTGATTCAAAAAATGAGTATGTGAATAATAAAGATAAGCGTTACGGATACAGTACAGTTTCCATAACTAATATTCGCTACGGTACTACCAACATTTTCTTGGAATTATCGTGGAATGGTGGCGTATCGTGAGGGGCATATGTTCAATCGTACAACACTCTGAATTATGTGTTTTGTATGATACGTATGTGACGAATGCTAACACTGGAAACAGTGCATCTTTTACCCAGAGTTCCAATGATACAGAATTTCTATTACACAGGCATCCGATAACACATAATATCTTTTACTGAGTAATTCATTTACACAGGTTTCTTTTGCCCAGACTCTTCAATTTGCCGCCAAACCGGTCAAAATCGGTTGATTCGTTCGAGAGATATCGTGAACGAAAGAAAACCAAAAAAGTGTTCTTTCGGAATTACTCCGAAATTCCTAGTTCGATTAATTCTAACTCAAAAATTTTAATGAGGCTGAAAATCTGCGTCGAATGCCGCCAACCACGTGAAAATCGGATGATTCATTCAAAAGTTATTGCGGTTTGAAAATTCAAAAAATAGTGTTCTATGAAACTTCCATCAGACTTTTGAGCTCGAAGAGCTTAAAAGCATAAAAAAAGCTATCTCTTTGAGTTCGGAAAGCTAAAAATAACACATAAATCGTATTGGAAGAACTCAAAAACCTCATAAGTGCAATTTGAAGCGCCGAGGTATGGAGTTAGCGGGAAGTTGTAGGGATGACCTTCAGGGTCAATCGTTTTTAATTTTCTTAGCAAAAAGTTAAAAATTTAATAAGAACATTCTTAGTGAGAAATTAAGATTTATTTGTATGACGAAAGACTTTATATAAAGTGGTGGTACGGGAAAAAGCGTAGAAGAAAGATTTAATGGCACTGTCCTGTGTAATGTAGCATTTTGTGTAAGAATGTGAAAGATGTATAAAATAAACGATAAAGAGAAAATAAAAAAGAAGAAAGATAAAAGTTGTACAAGCATAAGGGGAGAAAGCGAGAAACAAAGAAATAAAGATAGTAAGGAACGGAAAGAAGCTTGTAGAGAGGAAAAGGAGAGAGAGAACGTCTGGACGTTCGTTAGTGTAACAATCCTATCTCATCGTGTACATCTCGAGCTCGTAACGAAGCGGCAAATCGAAACTAAACGGAGCGGCCCCGTGAATGGGAGATCGAAATATAACGTTACGCCGATGCCTCGGTGCGGCTTCCGGCACAACATTTTAAAAATTTTTTTCACCTCTGGAAACTCCTTTAATGTATGCTATACTATTGATGTTTCTTCCTTCAATTAAGCACGAAACATCGATACACGTCATTAAATTTCATTTTTTTTTCAATTTATCTCCTTTTATTAATTCGCTCCGATGTCAAATCAATGTATTTTATCAAGTTCGAATTACATTGTCTCCTAACAATGGCATCTCGATTTTATCAAAACTCCAATACAAAAATTTGTTTAAATAAAATTCTAAAGCACGAAAAAAACCTCATTAAATCAAAATTTGCATTTTTCAAACTTTCCTAACTTCAACTCTCGGTAAATGAAAAACCTGATGATTCGAATCGAGTGTCTTCTTTTGTAACCACGTATTTCAATTATCAAAATTTGCGGGTTTTCAATTTGAAAATAAATGATTTAATATTAATGCGTAACTTAAAAAAAATAAAAGAAAATCACAATGAGTACAATATGTGTTTAAGAATTTACAATTGATGAGTAATATTTTGAGGAAATCATTAATTTTTAGCGAACCACTTTTTACATTGTTTCAAAAGTTATCATTTATGAGTTTCGTAATTCCGTCAAAAACTGTTCAAAATTTTTTACATTCATCTGGAATTTTAGCACATGAAAATTCTTCTGTGAATAAAATTTTTCATTGAAAATCGTTTAGATCTAATTTTCGAACCCTTCTTAGCGAATATATATGAGACATGAACATCATTCTTACTAAATTTAAAATCTATGGGATTTAACACCGTAGAACAGTTAGAGTATTTTGTACACCCTTGCAGTATGATTTTATGTCTCCTCAATATTTCTGAAATATTTAAGTTATGTGACTAAGGCAAACAACATGATTAATGGAAGAATAGAGATTATCGAATTGTTAATAAATCACTTAGCACTAATTGATTTCGAGGTGCAATTCTCAAACATTAATAACACTCAGTAGAAGATCTCAAAATTTAATGTCTACAGAGATGTTTTATTTCGCTGAATTATAGTAAATAGTAATTCTTCCGATGTCTTGATGTATTGTTTATTCACAATTTTCCGTACAAAACAAGCTTATTAGAAACTTTCAAGTCACTTGGGTACAATAATAACAGAATTGATATACGACGTATAAATTTCAAAGCAAAAAAATTAATGCTAATATGATGCTATTCAACGTAGTACTGATTTTTGAAAATTAGGATGAGGGGTTCCTACACTAACGATTCATATCAAAAAGAAAATTTTTTTTTCAACTAGGCTTATTGCATAAAACAACACACTGAAAAATTTCCAGGTGTAAAAACCATTCTCAAGATGCATTTTAAGTATCACTTATAAGTATCACATATATGGTGTAATTTTTGAACCAACATTTTTTTCCGTGTAAAGTAGGGGAGGGTGGGGCACAACAGCTGGTTATTTCTTTTTGTGGTTTTTTACTATGTAATTCGTTTATTTTCCGTCTATTTCAAATAAATCAGTCGAAATTTTGCAGAAAAAAAAAGTTTTTTTTTTCTGGGGCGCGACGGCTCCCCACAAAAAGCACATAAAAAAAATTTCTCTTTACTGAAGCTATTACCATCAAAATCTAGAGATTCTCCGCCCAGAAAATATCGTCGAGAGAAAACCAAGATTCTTACGAGTCTTGAGTATTGTTAAGAACTAAAAAAAAACAATTAGAAAAACGGTTCACACACACACACACACACACATACAGACATAGTGACACCCTCGCGGGAATAGTCAGGGAAGCTTCCTAGGACCTCAAAACGTCGAGATCTGATGAAAACTCGATTTTCGAAAAACGGGGTAAAACCAATAACTTCCCGATTTTTGAAAATTTTCAATTTTCAATAACAAACGGGAAGTTAAAAATCAAAATAAAACAAAAAAGAAAAGGACATCAAAAATATAAAATTTTATAAAAAAAAAAAAATAATTAAATCACAACCAAACAATTTGAAAAAAAATGTTTAAAATGTAAAAATGATGATTGCCAATCTTGACAAGCTTTTTATTTAGTGCGTAAGGAATACAAAATATTTTTTTCTGTTTAGATCGAAAATGAATATCAGGTTCTCAAATTTATAAAAAAAATTTAACTACTCGCTTAAGAAATTCAGCCATCATACGGACGTCTCTTATGATAATAACCCAGCAAAAATTAACATTGCTATTCATTACCTCAGAAAAATATGTATGAATTATGTCAACATTCGACCGAATGAAAAAATTAGTGACTCATTATAACATTGTTTTATACACGAGAAAAATAATTCTAATGTGAATATTCTGGCTGAAACTAAATAGTTATGTAGCAGGAAACGAGAATGAGATACTAATCTATTCTTTACACACTGTTTCTTAGGTTAATTTTTTATCTCTATCTGTCATGTTGATTTAAATATAAGTCATTATTCAATTAAATATAGGTATGTACAATATATTAGATTCACGTTTCGTTATCTAAAAAGTGTTATTTAAAAATATTGCGCAAGTAACATTAAGCTCTCGTCACGTAATAGATTCAAATGTATATTATTCATGTCCGTTTTTTTTCTTACTTAACTAAAACCATCCTATTGTTTTCTATAATTTAAATTACATATCGACTGCGAATTAATATTAAGAACAGTTACGTATTCTTTGAAATACCGAGGATGCTTTTAATATTTTAATTTTGTGGAATAACCCGAATAAATCTCATAAGATATAATACCGTGGCAAAAGTCCACAACCTTATTTTCATAAATTTAAAATATAAATACAATATAAACTAGATTGCAACTATGACAAAAAAAAAGGTTTATGTATTGTATATTTATGTATTCAAATGTTATGAAAAACAACAACAACAATAATAATAATATAAGATTCATTATTGTAATTATGTTGTGTGTGAATGTATGATTTATATATTATATATTTATGTGCCTATATATTGCGTACCAGTATTAAAGTCCATAGTAAAGATCCCTGGACATTTGCTTCCCTAAGCTACGACGGGCGACTTGTAATTAACAAAGTCCCAAGAAAATATAAATATAAAATATTGTTATAGGTATTGATCAAAATAAATTTTCTATCTTCTATAAATTACTCTAGAAAACAAAAAAACAATATTAAATATAATAAATATTTATTAAATCAAAAACGTTCAGAAATTCTGGAGGAAACATTTCTCAACTGCCCGTAGACTTTAGAAGGCGGCGAGCCAAGGATCAAATTACAGATCGCGCGTCGCGCGATCTGAATATTTTGGAAAGATCCTAAAATGTGAACTTTGCAGTCCGCGAGGACAATTCGCGTGCGAGTGACGTTTTCGATAGTGAACTTGGTACGGCCACCCTTGCCAGCCAAGCGTCCAATCGCTCGAGACAGATGGTCGCCTTTCAGAGGCTTCACGTCCTGGACCTCAAAGGTCTCGACAAAGAGATCGTCCAGCCTCAGCAGCGCTAGTGCGTCCTCGACTTCGAATCCCAAGACGAAGGCTTTGACAAAATCTGCTCCTTTTTGCAGATTCGATATGTCTGGAGTCTCGGGGCTTGTTCTAAGCTCGACGTTTCGCGATTTTAAATTAAATCGGATTTGTAATTGCAGGTGCTCTACTACTGGGGTGAAGATCTTTTCCCAGCTTTCTTTTAATGGAGTGTAACGGTGGGCTGGTACCGGAACCTGTAAGTTTTTTATTATTAATAATTTATTATAAGTATTTAGACTGCCTTAAAAAATATCTCTAGATACATAAATAAGAAATGACCTTGTATCTTGTGAAATATTGACATTTTTAAAGATATAAGCTCATCCTGATGTCATACTCATGGAGACCTTTCATTTGAGTATCCACATCAATTTTTCATATATTTTATATATTTATATATATTATATATATGTATATATGAAAAATATATCAAAAATGCATGTGGGTACTCAAATAGAAGCTCTTGATGAGTACGACATCGGGATGAGCTTATATCTTAAAAATATGTTTATAAAATATATGAACTATTGATATATATGTTATATATATATGAACTATTGACATTTTTAAAGATATAAGCTCATCCTGATGTTACACTCATCGAGACCTTTCATTTGAGTACCCACATCAATTTTTCATATATTTATATATATGTATATATGAAAAATATATCAAAAATGCATGTGGGTACTCAAATGAAAGCTCTTGATGTGTGTCACATCGGGATGAGCTTATATCTTTAAAAATGTCAATATTCAAGAAAGTACAGTGCAATTTAACAAAAGGCATTATTCAATAATGCAAAATTTTATTTATTTATAGTTCACCTCACGGCAGTCACATAGTGACTGCAAGTTTGTATTGCTAGTTATTTCAATTTTGAGACTTGAATTCAAAATTTTATCTTTTTAATTTAAAAAGTAAAAAAATTTAATTTAATAGAACAATTATTTTCAAAAAATTTTTTAAATATTGATGAAAAAAAAGATACATACCTTACGTTGTTCATTTCCAGCAACATTTTTAGTACGTTTTGTTGAGCTTTTATTTTTAGCTTTGCCTTCAATACCATTGACAGTCTCAACCTAATTACAAATTAAAAATAATAAATGAATAAATATAATTATTCACATAAATAAAATATAAAAATAATAATGTTAACCTTACCTCCATTACACTTTCACTATCATGTCGACGTTTTGATGATTTAGAATCAGTGTTTTTACTTCCTGAAGCTTTATCCATTTTTTATTAATTATTATTTAATTATTGTTATGGATATAAACACTTTTTATCTATTTATTTTAATGACAAATAACTAAACACGTGCTGGAGGTATATAACTGTGACTACTCCAATTGATACTAACCTCTATTTTTATTTTTTTTTTTATTTTCAAGTTAGTTCTTAAATTTGCCGCCAGAGTTTTTTGGCGCGAAAATTTTAAATTTAAGTTTTTTAAAAATTAAATTGTTAATTATTTAATTTATTTTTTATCTACTTGATATTTAATTATTTAGTTAAATCAATTATTTATTTATTTAATTTTAAATGATTAAATTTAATAAAAAAATCATTTTTTATTTTTAATTTAGTTTTTAAACTTGCTGCCTGAGTTTTTGGCGCAAAAATTAAAAATTCAAATTTTAAACAATAAAAATAATTCATTTTTAATAAAAAATCATTTATTGACAGTCCAAATAATTACATAAAAAAATCCCATTAAATTTTCCATGATTGCTTACAAATAATACATTTAAATATTAATTATTGCATTAGTGTAAAAGCATTAACTATTTGTAAAAAAAAATTAATATTTTATTTACAATTTTAGTCTTCAGCTGTCGGAATAATCATTGAGGCTGATATTAAGATTAAGTAATTAAATTGTCTTCGCTGACTAGAATTGTCGATAAAAAAATTTTTTTTTTTTTAATCGAACAATCGGAAGACAATGAAACAATCCGTGAGCTATTGTATTTACATTGGTTAATTTATTTAATTATTTATTTACTGATTTATGAGTAAACGTCATCGGCGGTTCGCGGGTCCGATGGTTTTGTTGAATAGTGTGTTGGCTATTGCAATTACTGGTGAAAATAATTTTAATGGACAGTCACTGCAATTAAAAAAAAATTATATAATTACATTCAAAAAATAAAATTAATTAAAACTTACCAAACACCAGTGACAGGTTGAGCTTCATTACCGCTTACAATAAATAATGGGAATAAAATAGAAAATACACAACCACTGAAATAAATTTTGTTATTAATAATAGTTAGAAAAAAAATTTATAATTATTGCAAATAATATCAATATTAATTATATTCATTAAATATTAATGAGTAAAATTTTAAAAAATATTGATTAATTAAATTGTCGATAATAAATATGTTGATAAAAGCGCACAAAGCACAAAAAAATTTACCTTATAACATAAGAATTAGGTAACTGAGTTAAAACAGCCAATGGAAATCCAAACCCGACAAAATACGGCCAGTTGGCTTCAATAAACGTCAGCCTTCGGTGCAATTCCCATCCCATATTAAACCACTTGTATTCAAAGGCATAAAGAGCATACAGAAGGCACATGTGTATCAGCTCTAGCAACTCTCCAATCGCTGGTAGAGGTACCTGGGACACTAACATACCTTGTCCCAAAAACAGCGCCTGTACCAGGATGCTGAATAATGTATCAGCTACCAATTTACTTACGCTTGATAATAATAATGGTCTACCTTGTCTGTGTCTGTATGCACTGTCAGCAATGTCCTTTTAATTTTATAAAATTATTATTAATAAATTTTTTAATAAATAAATTTATTAATAAATTTTTTAACAAATAAATTTATTAATTTTATAAAAAATAAATTTTTATTAATAAAATTAAATAAATTACCTGAAACCAAAGACTGTTGACAATCCTACTTAATAAAAATAATGGTAGCACCCAAACAGTGCCAAAAGTTAATGATAAAAATGGTTTCATCCACGACCAGACAAACATTCCCATCCCCGGAGAGTGTCCGAATATTATCGTCAGTAAATATTTTAAAAATGGCAACAGTCCACATTCAAATATAAATATACTCGCCCAAAATACACCTCCATTTAACATACAGCATTGAATTGTCCTCTTAAGAATTTTCGATTCTCTGGAAAAAATAATAATAATTTATTACCAGAAAATACAGATATTTGAAAAATACATATTAAATACAGTGTATATGAATTTTATGACAAAAAATTTTAGAAAAAAAAAAAGTTTAATTTAGACTATATTTTTATTTTAGTTATGTGCATAAAAAGCAATTTTATTTATTTATTTATTTATTTATTAATAACCCTATAGTCTGTTATTTTTGTCTGACATCTTTTGCTGCATCAATAATTTTGTTGTATTTTTTTACATATTTTATTCATATCTTGCGATATTGAAAGATCTTGGTCATAAAGGAAATATTTTTCTAATAATTTAGCTGCTTCCAGAGCTTCTTTAATGCTCAAGCTCATCTGTATCGTCTTCTATGAATCCAATTTGTAAACAAAAGAAAGAATTTCTTAGAAAATTCGGTATGCATGATGCCACTTAATTGTTGTCGTTTTTGAGAGTGAGTGTAATGCTATATAGAGTGTATCATTGTATGAAAGACAAGCTAAACCAACCAAAGACAAGTGATTTCGACGGTTTAAGGAGTTTGTCGTTGTATAGAGTTTATACTGTATTGTACAATACAAAATATCTGTCCTATAGAGATGATTTTTATCTGTACATAGGACTGGCATAGTAATTTTCATCCATGATGTCAAAATTAATAGTATAACAATTTGAACAATTAAAATTTAAGAACCAATTAACTCAATTTATTCTGTAGTTTGTTTTAACCATTTAGTTATTTTCAACTTAATAGATTTTTTAGAGCCGTAAAAAAATTATTGCAAAAAAAATTCATTTAAAAAAAAAACTTTAAGTGCAATTTTTAAAAAATACTTTTTAGTTATAATTTAATAATTAAAAACGTCAGCAAATTTTAGTAATATAAATTTGTAATTAAAAAAAATTACTTTTGCTCTTTTAATTTAGCAGGAGAATTATTTAACCCGCTATCTTTTTTCAATGGAACTTTAGCAGGAGAATTTTTAAGTATTCTCTCATTGATCTGTTTGTCCATATAAAAAAGTACAGTCGCTCCCTTTAAACTGTCTATGAACCCACAGTACATAGCTCGTAAAATTCCCTGTAATTAAAAAAAAAATTTTATTAGAAATTTTTTAAATAACCTTGATTGTAAAAAAAAAAAAAAAAAAAAAAAAAAAAAAAAAAAGACAGTTTTTTTAATAAAAATAAAAAAACCTGGCAAATTTTCAGAAATTTTTTCTGGCATTGGAATAAAATTTTAGGTTATTATTTATAAAAAAATAAATTAAAATAAAAAAACTCACTGCGATATTATCCATTGTTAGGTTAGTAGCCCACTAATATTAATTTATTTATAATTATTTGTCATATCAAACACAATGATTATTGTGTGGATATTTTTTTATGTATATTTATGTACAGACAGTGGCTGAATTGTTTTGAATCAAAATGAAAGTATTTTTGTTCCCAGCAGCAAGTGAATTTATTGTATTTATTGTTGTGCAATCAGTATTGATTAGTAATTTATTCACTGAATTTTTATTTTAATTTTACATTATGAAAGTCAAATATTTAGATAATAAATACATTATCGAAACACACTTGACTTTTTTTTTTTCTTTAACAAAGATGACAGACATGACAGTAATGTGCGCGCGCAATTTTAGTTTGGTCGCCATTTTTTTAATGGCGGGAAAATTTTAAATTTAAAAATAATATCATTAATAATAACAATAAGAAGAAAATAATAATAATATTAATAAATTTTTATTGTATATCCAAATTAAAAATTTTGAATAATAAGAAGAAAAATTAAAAATTGTTATTGATTCTTTTTGAAATAATTGAAAATTAAAATTTATTTATCACTTATCAACCCTTCCATGGTAATTGTTAAAATCGGCTCGCCATCTGGCTCGAAATAAAAAAGCTTGACAAACAATTCTCCAGCTTCTAATTGAAATGGTGAGTTGTCAGCCGAAAATGAATAATCTCTCAATTCGTAATCAGCCTGAAGAAATATAAATAAATTTAACAGAGAAGCAAATAAAAAATAATGCACCAGAAGTACTTACCGCTTTTACTGGACAGCTAAGCTGAACCGTGTCTGGAGGGTATACATGGTCCAGCATACGTTGATTGGCTAAGCCAGCTTCCAAACCGTCACATACCGACATTTCCATGGAAAGAACTTGACGGCCATTCAATTCAGCAGCAAGTCCAAACTATTTATCATAAAATTAATTATAATTGACTTCTATAAGTATTCTGATGAAATAACTTAACATTACCATCATATTCTCGGGATAATCTTGTTTAATTGGAAATAATAATGAAAATCTATCACCAGATTCGCTTATTTCAAATGACCAATTCCCAAAGTACGGATTATCAGGCGTGTTGTTGATTGTTAAAGTATTAATTTTCAAATCTGGAGTTTTCTGTAATTGTTCAAGAGTTTTAATGAGACAAAATTTAATCAAGTTATTAAAAATTCAAATCTCAAACAATACTTACGTCTGCGAATGTCAGAGTCGCCAAAATGGCGGCTAGGAAGCTCCATAATTCAGCAGAAATCTTCATAGTAATTCCTTGGATGAATTACAGGTGAAAATTAAATTCTTCCAGCTGTATTTATTGAGCTGGATTTAATTTATCTGGTAATTAATCACAAGTTACACTTATTGTGACACATTGTTGCTTTGTCTGAATCTTGTATGATTTGTAACCTTCAATTAATCCCTAATCAATCATAACAGGAAGTCTATTTCTTACAAAAAATTCAATAGATTTCTATATAATTAGTTTTGTAACTTCTTAGAAGCTACCATCATCCCCCAAAACATATTAAAAATTCAAATCAATCGGCTCACGGGTTTCTGAGAAAATCATTTTTTTCTGAATTTCAGCTTTTTTCGATTTTCTCGAAAACAGTATTAGATGAAGAGCTGAAACTTGCAGTATCGAAGTATCTTATAAGTACCAACATACCCTGAAATTATAAGCCAGATATCTTTCTAGGGCCGATTCACTATACTTATCGGCCTATGGCCTTTGTTTGTTAAAAAAAATTAAAAAATTCTCGAGTGACTGCTAACTTTAATGTCATTATTTATTTTAGTACCATTCGTAGCAGATATCAGAAATTTTTTTTGTATTTTTGTAATTGTATTTTAGTTCATTTGTATTTTCATTACTACCGAAATAATAATATAAAAAATGTGCTTGGCAAATTGTTTGGATTTTTTTTGTGCAATTAACAAAAAATTTCTTTTTCTTTTAATTGTTTTCAAATATTCGTAAAACTTTTTTTAAATAATAAATATCTGCATATTACTCACTTATAAATAAACACCTTATTAAAAGAACTTTTAATTTTATAATAATTACCAATTGCTCGTCATCAGTTTTCGAAAAATTAAATTTTACAATTGATAGTATTTGAGGTACTACTGTGATTTACTGTGTGATAAATTTTTTTTTATGGCAAAACTAAAACACTTACACTAGCGAAAGTTAGCAAGAAAGAGTTATAACATATTCACTACTACGACACTACGGTAGCCTATCACACAGATAAACCCAAGCTTCGAGTTTACTCGAAAAAATTGAAGATCGCTTGACGGTTACGCCAAGTACCTTCAATCCTTGCAATTTATTACGCATTCGATAGCGCTTGGTTAAATTAGTAACAGCAATTCATTTCGTGTCATCCATTACTGATTCGATATTGCGAATTTTTTTATAAAATATTAATTTATAATCGAAATTTATTTTTAAATAAAAATTGAGTTGTAAAGTTTTTATAAAATATAAAAAATGCCTGGTGAAACGATCCAGCAAGACGGGTACTTCTATATTGTTGAAAAAACATGGGGTAGAAAAAAAGTAAGTAATTATGTCATTTTTATGGATTAAATATTTAATTAAAATCTCATTTTTTTTAAAATTTTCATTTTCGTTGAAATAGTTCATCCGTCACATGTCTGTTAATTTTCAGATCATACATTTTATCAAAATGAACTAAGCAAATATTTGATAATTTTTAAAATTAAAAAAAAAAATAAATTATGAAAAAAATGAAAAAAAAAAAAAAAAATTGACTTCTAGAAATTTTGAAAAAAAAATGTAATTTAAAAAAAAAAATTTTCGGAAAAAATTTGTTTGTTAAATAAAATTTAAAAATTGTCAAGTGTTTGTAAATTTTGATATCATTACATTTTCATATCATTACATTCCTTCATATCTGTTTTTCATTCTTATCTGTTTTTAGGTACGTGTATTGCGAGAAGAAAAATTCCAAAGGTTGTCCAGTTCGTGGTGTTAAAATTTTAAACAACCCGATCGAATTTTCTCCTTCACTGCGGCATACTCATGCGTACGATTTACTTACCATTGATGTTAAGAGTTTTAAGAACGCATTAATCGCAGCTTCTAAGAAACATTTCTATTCTATTGATGACATTTATTTTAATGTTTCAAAATCGTAAGTACCAAATAAATCATATATTCGAACACTAGTTGAAAAAGAAACTTAATTGAAGAGAAACAAATTTTAAAGCCACAACGTAATTTAAAAATAACTAGATCTTATGGAATCAAAAACATTTTTTAGTTCAACAACTGTTCTGTATGTTTCATGATAATAAAAATGTTTTCAACACTTTTCTTAGTTCAAAAATTTTTTCTCTTCAATTAAGTCAATGTTTGTATCAATAAATGCCTGATAAAATAATATTTATTCATGTTTTTTATTTTTATAAATTTTTCAATAATTGTTTCAGTCACGTTGATGAAATTAAAACAAGATTACCATTAAAAATGGTTAAACCAGGAATGCGTAATCATCAAAAGAAGATGGCTGCCAGCTTGCCGATGTTAAATACTTATGGTGAAGTCGTAGATTTTCTTACAGAGCATATAAGTTTGACAAAATATTCTGCAGATAAACTTATCACATTGCGTAATGTGGGAGACGATGCTCTACTACTTGGGGACCCTGGATTCGCGGCATCATGTCAGTTTGATACATTACACATGAGTTCTACCATCAATGTTCTTCCTGCTTTTGGAAATACTCGTATCCTTACTTTTGTCTTAGGACAATACGAACATTATGTAAGTAATTAGAAACTTATTGAGCCTTTTCATAGTTTTTGATAATTAAATTATTAAGTACAAAAGTAATTAGATTAATTGAATTTCTTCATTAATTAGGCATTTCTTATTGGGATTGTACTGTGGGCTAGACAAACCGCAGAAATTTGCACGGAAATACTTCGTCAGATTAAATTCTTCTTGCTCCCTAATATCAACTTATCAAAAATCTACGTGGACTTTGATTTACAAATTTTTGTGAAAGTTTTTCCGGAAAGTAATATTCATGGCACCTACAACAATTACTGCCGCGTAAGTTACGTTTTCTATAAAAAAATAAAAGTATCTATTTCAAAGAGATTATAAAAAAAAATATGCTTTAATGACGATGTTATTTTTCTTCGTAGATATTATACCATGAGTCTTATGAGAAGAATGTGAGAATCGTTAATCCTTCTCATGAAGAATTTTTAAAAAGCTGTTTTTCTCTTATTCTTCTACCCCATGAGAAAATAGAGGAAGGTTTTAACGAGTTGGTGAACAATCTGACACACGATGCAAATGTTCAGCTTACAAATTTCATTGGGTACTTCAGGACGACGTGGATACAAGGGGTAGGTCCGATAAATATGTCTCTTTTTGAGGAAACGGACAGTTTAAATACTGTACCAGTCTTATTTTGGACATCTCTTCACAATGACATGGGCGAAAAACCTTCACTATGGAAATTTTTTGGTAAGAATTTGATTTAGTAATTTAAAAAATTTTTCTTCAGATAATAAGATTAATATTTAGATGCATAAGAAATAATTTTTCAGACTATTAATTTACTTGATCATTTCTGGAAGTGAATAATATTTTTTTTTTCATTTTCATATATTTAGATAATTATTATTTATTATTTATTAATTCCGGGTTACTGTTTAACATTATCTACTTTCTTACATATTTTCTTAACTTATATTCTACATTTTTATAGATGATGTAATATACATTATATGCCTTATATATTTTTAATATTTTATATTTGTAAGTCTATCATCACAGCTTATTCGTATCACCCTTGTGACATTTATTTTATTCACTCTCTTTACCTTTATATTGCACCACACATGTATTTAATTATACCTTTTGTATTTAATTATACCTTTTGTCTCGTTCCAATTTCTGAGAATAGAATACAGATGTTTTTAACTTAAATCTTGTCCTTATTTACAGAAAAATTGATAGTTACCATCAGCAAATTTAATAAAGAACTTGAACGCATAAAGAACAAAAAAAATGCATACATCTCTACTGCCATATCTGTTCGCTTATGCTGCAATAAAAACTTAATGATCGACCTGTGGAAGACTTTGAAGAAGTCGAAAATAACACTATTACAATTTTTGAAGACTGCAGCTTCTTACCAGGTTGATCATTATCATGATATACTTCATCATGCAGAAGCCATGGAAGATGAACAGTTGGATATTTACCCCCAATTACCGGAAGAAGGTATATATTAAAATCACTTTGAGCTTTTTCAACACTGATAGAAGGATTTATTAACTATTAATAATTTAATTTATTTGGAGACAATTATTTAATTTATTTAATTTTAATAAATATTTTTTAACATTCAATAAATATTTCTTTGGGAGGAAAGTGAATTAATAAATAGTTAATAAGTATTTATTAATAGTTAACAAATATTCGTTAACCATTAATAAATATTTATTAACAGTTAATAAATTATACTTAATAAATTACATATTAACTGTTAATAAATATTTGTTAACTGTTAGCAAATATTCATTAACATTTAATAAATAATTTATTTACTGTTAATAAATATTTATTAAATTCTATTATGTTAAAAAATCATTCTAAATTATATTCGACTTTTTTTGTTTGATTTTCTATTAAAGCTTAATTCTTAAGCTGTTATTTATATTGAACGTCATTTATTTTTCAGTTGAAGCAGAAGTTCATGACAATGATGATCAACAAGGGATCGAGAATGTTGAGTTTGCTGATTATGATATAGAAAGTAAGATAAAAAATATATTTTAGTAAAAATTTAATAATTTTTTTGATGTAAGGGACTCCACTGTTTTTTAAGCCAAAAAAATGAATAATAAGCCATCGAAAACTTTTTTTTTTCTTAATCCGTTCTTCACAGCGAATTTACAAATCATTTATAAAAAAATTATTAAATTTCATATATCCATGGTTATTTTTGCAATTGAATAATTTAAAAAATTCCTACTCATTTTGTTTTCCATCAAAATTTTCAAGGGATTCATTTGTAGAGTACCATATTATTTATTACAAGACAAATAGGTATTTTTTCAATTTTATAATTAAAAAATTTTAGCGAAAGCAAATGTTTTTAAAATATTTTGACTGCAGATTCATAAATCTGCCGCGAAGACAAATAAAATGAAAGACAAGCGTCAGATAACTTGTCTTTTCGGTTTCTATGGCTAAAAGAAATTGGAGCCCCACATTTAAACAATTACTCAATTTTTTCTAATTAATTTTGGACATGTATTACTTAAATTAAAATTTTTTATAAACTATTAAACTTTTAGATGAAGTTGTTGAAAATGAAGATGAAGATATGGAGGAGTCAGGAGATGATGAAATCCCTCAGGACAGGTGTCAAATATGCATCAAGGGACCGCGGGAAATTATTGTCCACCCTTGCTGCCACTA
This sequence comes from Cotesia congregata, assembly GCA_905319865.3. Classification (NCBI taxonomy): domain Eukaryota; kingdom Metazoa; phylum Arthropoda; class Insecta; order Hymenoptera; family Braconidae; genus Cotesia; species Cotesia congregata. Next base: position 8,176,359 of record CAJNRD030001118.1, read on the forward strand.
TCGTATGTGCCAAGTCTGTTCAAAAAAAGTGCAGAAGACAGCTCAAGAGAAACGTCTCCCGTTAAAATGTCCATTTTGTAATGAGCTGGCGCAAATGTTTTGTCGTGTTTTCTAAAATTTAACTACTTCTTAAATCATTTGATTTTTTAAAACCATTTTAATTTTTTTAACCATACTTTATTAATTACTTACTTACTTTTTTAACCATACTAAAATTTGATACACATCCTATTTGAATAACTGAATAAAGAGACAGCTTAACTTCATTAATATTTATTTTCATTTAGTCATAATATTTTTGTGAGCACTAATTTACCTATAAACAATAACATTAATTAAGTCGTAGAAGTATATATACAGTACACTATTACATAACATTATTTAATAATGAAGTTATAATCGTAGATAATTATGCCATTAAAATAATGAAAATCAGTTAATTGAAGTAATTGAAGATTTATTGTTTTAATAACCATAGAAAATTAAATTTATTTTTACTCAACTAATTCATTATATATTAAAAACTTTCTTTTTTGAATAGAAAAGAACTTCCTACAATTAACTTTATTTTATTAATTAGAAATATTAATTATAAGTCCATTGGACATTTCTCATGTTTTTCTCAAGTTTTTTTCATGTTTAAGGAAATAACTGGCTTCATTACAATATGATTGATTAATCTATAATATTATTATTTCATGTAATAAATGTCACTAAATAAATACACATGATTTATTTTCCATAAGACATTCTCATTGGATCATTTTTATTTTAAGTTAAAAAGTCAAATTACTTTCGCTCAAATTTATCAGTGAATTACAATATAATTACTACTTTAGTAATAAACTAATAAAGAACTTTAATTAACTTTATTTTATTAATTAAAAATATTAATTATAAGTCCATTGGACATTTCTATTTAAGTGGTAGGATTCGGTTTTTAAAATAGATGCGGTATTTTTTCTCTTTTCTCGACGAAGTACGTGTAGCCGTTGGTAATAAAGGAAGATTGATTCTCTATCGACAAAGTATTTCATTTCGGGAGAATCTTGTTTCTGATAGTTATTACATTTTTTGTTTTCTCATTCGAGTATTTTTCAGCTCGGTTATTTGTTCATTCCATTTCATTAGCTAATCGAAAAGAATAACTACTTATTATTTACTTTCGAAACATAAATTTTTCTCTCCTAAACCATATTCAAGTATCGTTGATTTCGAACACATTCATTAGTCGTGACTTAGTTCAGAGTCAAACTTTTCTGGCACCCACGTTTACAAATTATTTTAGCTGTTTTCTCAAAATAAATTTAAATTTACGTTCTCAAATTAATTTCTACTGTAATATGAAAAATTACTTTAAATTTTTCAATGACAAATTTGTAAAAATCATTCTGAGTTTTAAGCTGCCATAGCAGCTGGAGCAAGTACCCTTTTGGACAGTCCTTTCAATTTTACCGTCGGTTTCCTTGATCTCGATCTAGCTCCTAGTTCGTGGATTTTTAAATCGAAATTATTCGTGTTCGTCTTTTTTGTCCAGTACACTTGTCTTGTGTCTGTGAATCTACTGTTAAGTCAAGTGTCGCTTAACTTCTGTATTCGTAAGCCTTCGTCGTCAGGCTGTCTATTACTGTTAAAAACCTGAACTGTATTGTCGTCTATACACTGTAATAGATCTTTAATCGAGCCATCTGACTCGCTGGAGGTATCTTCTCCAATTGCGGAGTCAAGTTCCGAATTTGTATCGGGGTCCAATAAAGGGGTCACCTCGTGTGGGCTGAGCCTCCTTTCTTTGAATTTCACCCGATGCCTACGTGGTCTACCCCTCCTTGTTTTAGGGGCATCCACAGCATCCTGTATAGAAGTGTTCCGGACTTCTATTACAGGTTCCTTTTCCTGCAGAGAAGTATTCTGAGTTTCTGCTGCAGGTTCTGTGAAACGATCTATTACCTGTTCTTTCTGTATTTCTAAATTGTCTACCGATTTTCCTGACTCACTGGTGGACGTCTCGTAGCCAGTTTCGGAGTCAAATTCTCGAATTTTATCTGATAAGGGTGTTACCTTTCCAGAATTGACTATTTCGCGATGAATATCCGATTGAATGATTTGTGGGCATTCTTTCGCGGTATGCCCTATATTATCACAAATCTGACAGGCTTCGGTAGTATTTGTAAAATTTTCAAAATTCTCTATCGTTCTACTTTTAACTTTCGATGTCTTTGTTCTGTTTCCAATTTCTCGACGTATTTTTAATTTTCTTTCTATTCTAATCGCGTTGGTTAAAGCTTCTTCGATATTAGTACAAATCGGCATTCGCTCGTCAATTTCATTATTTAAATTTTGTGTAAAAACTTCTAAAATTGCAGTATCTACCGTTGTTCTAAAATTCAAAATTGCTTCCGCGCTCAAATTCGAATAATTGCCTGAATGACATTCTATTATTTCTCTACTTTTTCTTCTTATTCGATTTAAGAAATCTATAACCGGTTCGTCTGTTTGTTGATACGTACAACCTAACTCGCCTTGTAGCTGATAAATTGACTTTGACGAAACGTAAATTCTTTTCAAAGCTTTAACTAGACCTTCAATCGTAATAGGTATGACGTGATTTAGCGATAGTTTAACGTTGCTACTTAATTTCGCGAGGTAAATTAATTTTGCGAGATTCGCTTCTGCAGCCTCTGGCATAATTTGTTTCGCATCTTGACAACAACTAATAAAATCTATCAATTCATCCGAGTCTCCCTCAAAACGAAGTACGAAGGTAAGTGCGTCATGTAACGATATGTTTTGACTGTCTGTTAGTTCCATATCGTTAACGTGTTAAATGTCTGAATTTGTCCCTAGTGTTTGATGGTAAACCCTCGACAAGGGTGCTTGCTCGTGTCCTCTCAGAAAAATTTTAACAAATATTCATTCTACTCTTTTTTAAACTTACTGAAATTATCGCGGGTAATTTCAGAAAAATTTCGAATCACAAAATTTTAGATGTAAATAAAATTTACGTATACATTCACAAATTTTAAAATGTAAATAATATTCACATGTACTTTCATGAATTATGAAAGAAAATTATTAATCTCACTGGTATTCGTCAAATAAAAAGAACACGTGCTTTTTATTTCTATTAAAACAATTCTTCAAATTCTCAATTAATTTCCCTTTAAAATTTCTCGTATGATTCTACTTTTTCAACAATACAAAATCTCGGTTTCTTCTTCAAAAATAAAAACTAAATTCTCAATTAATTTTTCTTTAAAAATTTCCCTGATAACTCTACCTTCTCAACAAACAACTTCGGTGTCCCTGTTCGAGCGCCAAAAATGTTATGTAAAAAATATTTAATTTAGGGTAATTAATTAATTTTACATTTAAAATATTTAATGTGTTTAAGTATTTGGTCCTAGCGTGTTAGGCTAATAGACCAGGAACTTCCGAGTTTTAGTTTATTGAGAATGATAAGTTTGTTTGAATAAATTGATGTAGTTGAATAATTTTAATACATATATTGTTTAAATCAAAAATTAATATCATTAGTTAATTTACAATAGTTACAATTATTACACAGTGATTGAAGTTAACTTTTCTTTCATATAACGATTTTACAATATTACCAAATTCACAAATATTAATAATTTAAAATATACCTGATAAAAAATTGATGAACCTTGTTGATTTAATTTATTTTAGTTGGTTTCACTTTACGATTTTACTTTACCTTTACAAATGTCGTTTTACTTTTTATACAATAGATTTACACGTGGTCTATTGAGACTTATTTAAACTATGTACGATGTTAACACTAGGACGTCAGGACAACGAGAGAGATTTTTTGGTGACAATTGCAAGGTGTCGAATTTTAGGGCGTTACTAATTTCTACTCATTGGGGGAAACAAATGTCCAATTATTTGTCTATTTTCTCGGGCCCTTACCCTCTCTCTTAAATTTGTCTAAAAATGTTGCATGAGTCCCTCTACTTGGGTCTGAGTGCAACATACTTTTTCACTTACTCTTATTTTCTATTATTCATCTATGTGTTTGTGTATACGTAAGCGCATTTACGCATAGACAAAGACATACATTTGTACTGTCTACATTAATTTATTTATTAAAATCATATGAATAAATATGTACTCGAATAATCTAACATTTCTTACGTTTCCTTGAATTTAATTATTTATTTGTAGAAATATTTCTGTTTTATCGTTTTATAAATTTGTTGTATTATTTTAGAATTCAATTGTTTAAAATTTGTTTATTTTAAATTATTTAACTTTCAAGTTCTATTTTTTTTATTTGTTTCTCATTTCATATTTAATTTTTGTTGTCTAAAAATTATTTCGGAAATTGCAATATTAAAATTTATTTCGATATTTTTCTCAACATTAAATTTTTGTCATCAAATTATTCTAAAATCTTTTGGTTTAAAATAAATCTTTTTATCTAATGTTCTTTATCTTTAAGTATTTCTTATTTTAAGTATAAATGAGTTTGCTTACGAATAACAAAACTCCCATTCATCTATTTAATCTCTTTAAAATACCTGGGCCCTCAGACTAATTACGGGAATTTCCCTGGGCCTTTTGCAAAAATCGAACGAGACACTTAATGACCGCACTTAAATTAGCTTTAACAATCGTTAAAAACGAAATAAAATTATACTCGATTTTTATAGTTAATAAATATGTAAAGAAAAATTTCTTTACATAACAAAGGATTTATTTTGTTATTTAGAAAATAGATTTAGTTTTAAGTAACTTCGTTTTGAATAAATAGTTTGTTTATTTTTTATACTTGCTGATTTAATAATTGTTTAATTAACGTTAGTTACTTTCCTCCTTTTTCTTTCTTAATATTAGTATAATATATTGTTTTTTTCCTTGAATACCTGCAGATCGGCCCTGAAAATCAAAGGGTTTGTTGTTTCCCTAGTTAAAAGAACAACTGGCGTCCAAAATTGTGCACTAACCTAGCTTGAGGAAGAGCTGCGGGTTGCTTGGGAGGCGAAGAGTTACCTCCCAAGTCATTTTTGGTTTATTTAATTTAGTTTTATCGCATATTGGGTGACCTGGACAAAAAATAAATAACAACCGGCATCTCCACCATCGGTTGAAATTTATTTTATTGTTACACAAGGTCATTTCTCAATTATGTTTAGAGATGGAGCATTTTCGAATGTAACCTAAATATCTATCATCATAAATTGACTATCGACGAGAATGATATGAAATCTTGAAAAGGCACAAATTCAAATCATGTCCTTTGCAATGACACTTCATTTCACTAAAAAAATCGATTTCATCATGTGACTATCCAAGAGACAAAATTGTTCTTATTCTCTTAATAATATAAATTATTATTATTATTTAATTATTATTGTTGTTTTAACCATTATTACCTGCTACATGAATCTTCCACACGAATGTATCATGTGGCAGTCCCAATTTTTTTTCCGCGTAAGATTTAAACCTATGTATTGTGGGAACCATTCCTATACTATTATGGGAATGGTTCCCATAAATTAGGGAAACCATTCCTATAATAGTATAGGAATGATTCCTATAGCATTATGGGAACCATTCCCATAATGGTATAGGAATAGTTCCCAATGGGAACTTCCCATAATTTTCTTTCCGTGTAGAGACTACTGAAACGCCATCTGATGCCGCGATAGTAATTTATTTTTCATCGTTCAAGTGAATTCATACACTAAAAACAACGATCAGTCCTAACCCTTATTTATTTATGTCGCAGAGCAACTGTGTTAAACGCAAAAAAAAGTGTAATTAAAAAAAAAATTATTTATTATATTCTTCTCAAACTTCATTCCCAGAGCAGTAGTTGTAAAAAGTATTGTATGCTACAGGTGGGATAAATAGTAAATATGACAGTCGTGATTACGACATTCGCTGTAAGGTTTATGAGACACTCGTCTTCATACGAATGCCCCATAAACCTTGTAACAGGGTAATATGTAGGGTAATATGTATTGTAACAGGTAATATTACCCTTAATCGATAAGTAGCCAGAGATCGATAACTTTTCGATTAGCACTGGTGCGCATCGATCTTCGGGCCTAGAGAGAGAGAGTAGGAGGGGGTATTTTGGGAGGTCGTTATATGGGTGAGCCATGCGTTGTGTCGGGAGAAGTAGTGAAGTGCTCAAACTAGTAACATCCAAAAGTCCAAGAAGGAAGCCCGGGAATTCTTCAAGCCAAATTTACACCAGGTATTAGGACTTTGATATTGATGAGCCGCGGAGCCAAATACTCGGCTCATCAAATTACTACTTCTCATTTTAATTTGATAATTCAATTGTCCAGTAATAATTTATTTAATAATAATGATATAATTATTTAACTGTAATTCAATTTGATTCGTTAGTTGCGGTGAGCGTTCCTCTTGGGGGTTTATACCCGAAGAATGTTCAAGACCTTGCGGTGTTATTTGTCGTGAGAAATTAATTATTAATTTGCTCGAGTAATAATTTTTAACATCTAAGAGATCGGTTTAGTTGCATTTATTTTTAGTGATAAATTAAAACCGAATTATCAAAGATCAAGAAAATTCCAACTGTCTGCTCACCGACTAGTCAAGCGTCGGTCGCATTACAACGCAATAACGTATACCCGAGGTCAAAGCTTTATTACGCACTTACAAATGCCGGCGTCCATTGTGACCGCGCAAATTCCTGGCAATTATATTACGCAGTAATTTATAAAATTTAACAACTGAATTATTATTACAAAAATTGAATTATCATTATATTATTTACTACAATGAAATAATTATTTATATTATATTATTTATTGAAAACTATTTTTATTGTTGAAAATTATTTATTGAAATTGCGGAGCAATTTAAGATTTATATACCCGTGGATAATTTTTCGTAAATTATTTTACATTGAGATAAATTCATTGTTAATTATTTGTCTAGTCGGAAAATTCCACGCGGTTATTTTATATTGAAATCAAATTTTGAAAATTTAATTAATAATTTTAAATTTCATCATCTTGGGGAAATTCTTAGAATTTAATTTAACAAACATGGATATTAAATCCGGGAATTTCAGTTAGTTAAATTTAATTGATGAAATTTTATAATAATAATTTTATAATAAATTTACGAGTTAAATTGGAATAAATTGATGCATTGAAAGTTCCAGAAATTTCTTTTATGTTGAGTATTAAACTCGTGTTGATTTGGAATAAGTTCACGCGTCGGTTTAGTTCGGACATTTGGAAGTTTTAGTTCGGAAATATTTGGTAATCTATTGTTAGCTAATGACTGAATAATTAGGTAAAAATTAATGTAGTTAATTTTTGGAATTAAATCTTGTGATATTTTTATAAATAAAAGTAAAGTCAGAATGTGTGTGCGTGCGGGTTATGTGTGTGAAGATGCGTGGGTTATGTGTGTTTGAGTGTCTAACGATCTCTACTTGTTGATGAATTGCCGAGTAGAGTAATTCATACTGTCTTAGAGCGTGAGGGTCCGGTGGACAGCGCGACGTAGTTAGAAACTGCGGTATAGACGCTCCATATGAGGGTACCGTCAGGAATAAGACACTTTTATTAGAAACTACAGTATAGACGCTCCGTGTGAGGATACTGTAGGATTAGGAATCCTGTAACGGTCTCTACTTGTTGATGAATTGCCGAGTAGAGTAATCGGTACAGGATATTATTGTTAAGTTGGAAATAGTATATTGTGTAACATGGGACCAAAGTACTATTTTCTGTCCCGGGTATGGGATTGCCACCTTCGCCTTCGGCTCGGGTGGCAATCCCATACCCGGGACAGAAATGTAGTACTTTGGTCCTATGTTGCACATACTATTTTTTATCCTGCCAGGCCCAAAATTCGTAAAAAAGTTTAATGACTCAGTGATTCGTGCATGGAGTCCACGGACGAAGCCTCGGTAGGGTCCAGGGGCAAAGCCCCTGGTGGGGTCCGGGGCAAAGCCCCGGCGGGGGGTTGGGGGGGGGCTCCGCTGTCCACCTCAAAAATACTTATTTTAAATTATATTATTTTATAATTTTTATATTTTCTTTGGAAAAAACAAAATATAAATATTTTTCTTATCAACAGTTCGAAAAGTTTATTAGCGATGTAATTTTTGACAAAGTTGTAGTATTGATTCATGATCACAAAAGATCGTGGGTAATAATTTTTGGTGTCTCGAACAGATTCGATAAATTTAGACCCAACATCTTCGACATCATTATGATTTAACAATCGAAGTTCTTTGCATCACACCGCTCCACAAAATCCTAGAATTAAAATGACCTGAAACATAGTAATTTAATTACAAAATTATAATTTGTGTAAATATATATTTGTAAAAAAAAAAAAATTGTATATATATTTAATTATTATCATTATTATTATTATTATTAATAATAATAATAATTTTTAATTGTTTTATAATTATTTAACTTCATAAACTATTAACTAAATCACGTAAATTATATCACAATTGATATGTGTTTTTATTGCCGAGATATTGCACTAATGGCGTCGTGACAGCTGTTCTGAAGCTTGATGCGTGTGAGTACTGACGCGCATAGTATCGCACATGCGCACTAATGGGTAAACCAAGGATAGAAAGGTAAACCGAAGATAGAATGTATCACTTGGGTCTCAGATAGAATGGATAGAATCCGAATTTTGGGCCTAGGCAGGATAAAAAATTAATAACGACCCCTACTTGTTGATGAATTGCCGAGTAGGGTAATCGGGTCATAAAATTAGTAGTTATTTAAGGTGCTACGTTCTCTACTTGTTGAGGAATTGCCGGGTAGAGGACTAGCGTTGTTGTTGAGTCGTGGAGTTGAGGTATTAAGCTCAGCTCTGGTTCCGATTCCAGGAACCGTGTTATAAAATTTGCTACTTATCCCACATGTAGCATAAATAACTATATCTTAATTAGTAAAATAGGTTTGTAGAGTTCAACTTGGTACTATCGAAAAAATCGTAACTTAAATTTGTGCCTTTTAACGGTTTGATATTTTTAACTTCCCGCTATAAAAATCAATAATTTTCATGAAATCGGGAAGTTATTGGTTTCATCCCAGTTTTCAAAAATCGAGGTAACATCACATCTCAACGTTTTGAAGTCCTAGGAGGTTATTCTGACAACTAGTCTGTATGTCCCGGGTACAAAAAGAACAATCTACAATAGACTCATGAAAGATCTACCACGGATCTTTTGCTATTAGATCTGCAAGAGATCTACCAGAAGTCAACCTGAGGAGACAAATTTTTCAAAAAACAGTAGAGTCCATTAAAGACTTCTGGAAGATCTCTGGAAGATCCGTGAGCGAAAGATCTGTGGTAGATATTTGGAAGATCCGTTAGCTAAAGATTTGTGGTAGATCCTTTAAAAGTCTGGTGTAGCCTTTTCAAATTCATTTAATGATTGAAAAAAATTTTTTTTTCAAAAAATCATTAGCCAATTCTTGTAGAGAATTTATTTAAGTTTTCAAAACCCACTTTGAATTTTCTGTTTTAATCATTGATTGGTGAGATATTGATAATCAAAGACAAAATAATTCTTTTCCTTTCAACCACCGATATCTCAGTGAGAAATCCTCGAATTAAGGTTTTAAAAATAACAAATTGAAGCTGAAAAAACAAGTTATTTGGTCCATGTAATGTTTAAGTCAAAAAAATTTTTTTCAAGTCTGTAGACTAAAAAGAAAATCCAAAAAAATTTCGAATTTTTTTTTTTAGTGGTTTTCTAGAGATTACCTGAAAAAAAATTTTTGAACTCAGATCAAAAAATTAGACACTTGGAACTACAATTTGCTTTTTTTTATTTGCTGTACGACCATTTTTTTTCAAGTTACAGCATGTTGAAAAACCTCAAAAAATTTGGATTTTTTCCTTGCTCCCTTCATTTTTTTCAGAAGTGTACATAAACTATACATAAAAATCTTACCCCACGTATTTTGTTACGGACGTTTTTTTCCGGCTTGGGTACCCATCCGCATCGTCCCATAAGAAACTTTGTTCAAAAAGTAAATAATAACGTTTTTGATTTATAAACAAATTTTTATTGAGAATCTATACAACAGACTGGATCGATAACAAATACAGAATTTTCGTCGTTGAAATTTTTTACAGTGTAACACACATTTTTTAAATCATCAATGTTAATCACGAATAAGTTTTTTTCTTGAGATATTTAGCATGACAGTATTGAATCTATCATTACACTAGGAAGCGTTTCAAAAGTCATTGTGGTTGTTAATTTGTTTATAATAGCAAAGAATTTTGAATTTGCGTCACAACTTTTACACCTATGTTCACAGTTACAATAGTTTAATCGTATAAATTGCGTTATTATTCCAAAATCGCAGTTCTATCCATCAACAACATAATATTCAACATAAGTGGAATTAGTCTTTCTTTTACGTATATACAATTCAGCTTCGTACACGATTCGATCTTTAAATAATCTTTGAAACTCGTAAACCTTATTCACATCATCCATTGTACAGTTTACCGGGAAACGGTGGAGTAAATTATCAGGTAAATTTTGAATTCGTTTGCAATTCCCAATAATAAAAGTATTGTCATAAATTTTCCTTAATTTACGCCTATTCTTTTCACTCAGTTCTAATCTCTCGCAAAATGGAGCAATCTTAGAGCCAGGAAAAAATGTTCGAAACTTATCTCGAGTAATATTAATGAATATTGTTATTGCTGACGAAATTTAGAGTTGGACGTATCGAGTTCCATGAATTAGTTTTTTCAATAATCCATTCAGACCTTCAAACGGATAACATGATGAAACCCAGAGCGGTCCTAAATTTCTGACATCAGGTAAATGAAGCAAATGATGAAGGTTACAGCTCATATGGCTTAAATTAAGCCGTACAAATCTTCGTACCTTCCAACAAACTCTGAAATTAATCGGGATGCCAATGTAATCATTAGGGCATGGAAGTTGGCCTTTTTTCAATTGTTCAAATTTAAGGTTAATCATATAAACAGTCATTTGAACGATGGCGAATTTCCGGGCCCTAGTAATCATATGATCAGAAATGCTTTCTTGATGTAACAAGGTAACAGGCAAGACGAAGAATTTAAGGTGATTGAAATAATGTTTATCCATCAAATCATTTATTTATTTATTTATTAGTAATATATGCCAAGGCAAAGGCCCAATGACAAGATATTTAATACAATATAATTTGTGATGACTGTATTTTAAAATATAAATAGTATAAAATATAAAAAGTATAATATAATAACAATAATGCAAAGATTAAATGTAAATTTTCAAGATAAAACATCATAGAATGGTATAGATTTAAGATTTAAAATAAGTTTGAAATTAATTTAAGATTTAAGTAATACAATTATGAACATAATTAATAATTATTAATTATGTTCATAATTGTATATAATTATGAACATAATTTCAAGATTATAATCTTTCTGAGTGTGTAGCATCGTCTTCTATAAATAATTCCCTTAAGTAAATAGGTTTTCCAGTATCTAACAACTTATAGAAATATGTAGCCAAAAAATATATTCTCCTGGATTTAACCGATAACCATTTCAATTTGAATCGATAAGGGGTTATATGTTCATCTCGTTTGATATTAAAAATAAACCTTATTGCACAGTTTACTGCGCGCTGCAGTTTTAAATCGATGTCAGCATTTGAATCGATCAGTACAACCGAACAATAATCTATCAATGGAAGAATAGTAGCCGAAACCAATAATTTTCTGATATCTGAATTGAAAATATTTTTTCGCACTTTTCAGCAATATAGTGCAGAATTTATCTTTTTTATAGCATGAGAAATATGGGTTTTCCAAGATAGATCATTATTTATGTATAAACCAAGGCATTTAGTAGAATTAATATAAGGTAATTTTACATTATCGATAGTTATATGGATGGAAGAGTAGCCCAGTCGATTAATTTAAGTTTACCAGTGGTTCCAAGAATCATCGCTTTAGTTTTACTATGATTTACTACTAGGCCATGTTCACAAGCCAAATCAGAGATAGCCTGTGCATCAATAGTGACTCGGTTTATTGGATCAATTAAATTAATAGGCAAGAAATGATAACATATATATATATATATATATATATATGTCATCTGCAAACAGACCGTATTTACAATAAGTTATCCTTTTCACTACTAGATTTATTACTAATAAGAATAAAATTGGACCAAGAACTGAACTCTGCGGAACTCCAGATGTTGTTTCTAAAAACTTAAATGGTAAATTATTTTCATCTATTACAAATTGTGATCTTTTAGATAAATAAGAAAAGAACCAAGCTATAGTATTAATCGAAAAACCGAGCTCAAGCATAATAGCTATTAAAATTACTTTATGATCAATATAATCAAAAGCCTTACTTAAATCAAATAGTACTAATAAGGTTAATTCACCTTTGTCCATGGCACCTCGAACGTCATCAGTTAATCTTAATAAAGCTGATTGTGTACTGTGATGTTTTCTAAATCCCGATTGACATTTATCAAGTAATTCATTCCCTTCTAAATAATTTACGACTTGATCAGCAACCAGCCTTTCAAAAACCTTGCTCAGATGAGACAAATTTGCTATCGGACGTGTATCTGATACTGATTTTGGAGGTACAACTTTATTTAGCGGAATGATGAAAACTCTTTTCCAATCTTCTGGAAAAATACCTGATTCAAGCGATCGAATGTAAGAAAAATGCTAATCTGTGATATATCATCCCTTAACCATCCCAAATTCAAACCACCCGGACTCTTACCCTTAGATTTTAACACGGTAAACTTTAGCGCTTCAGTTACATCAATGATGTCGAAATATTTCCAATCAAAGGAACAGTTTACTTTACTACTAAATTGCATTTGTAATGTATATAAAAACATCGCATCACACGGTGGATACTTTCTAACTATAGTAGCAAAATGATAATTCAAAGTTTCAGCTGTAAAATAGTTTAATGGCGAGATAGCTTTACCTTTTATTAGTCCTAAGCACTTGAACTTGCTCCACACAGTTTGACCAATTGATATATTAGAGAGCTCATTTTGTAGATAAGGATTCCGAGCTTGGTTTAATTCTAACTTTAATTCCTTTCTTTTCATTTTATATAGTCTAAGTAAATCAGAATTTTTTGTTCGTTTGGCTCTTTTGTATAATATATCACGTTCTTTACATTTTAGTTTGAGCTCTTTTGTAATCCAACAATTTGAATTTCCAGTAATTTTACGAGTGATAATAGGAGCATGTATATCTAGTAGTTTCAGAACATTATCTAAGAAATATTTTAATAAGTCATTAGGATCAAGATTTTTAACAATACTGACATCAATATTTAATGCACTCATCAGAGAACTCGAGAGGGCATCATGATTACATTGTTTGAAATTTCTATAACTAATTAATTTAACTGAAGGTTTTAGTAAGTTTGATAAATATTTACAGAATAAGTTATCATGACCTGCTATAAAAGGTGCTTCAGACTTAAAAAAGGGACCTAATTTAGATTCAGAATCTAATAAAATCACATCTAACCAAGAATCCCTCGAAGCACTATCATGAGTAGCATTAAACGGCACACAGTACAATGCGGATTCAAGAATAGAGGAATTTAAATGATTTAAAGCCCAAGTAGTCTCCAATAGATTGCAATTTAGATCTCCGGCAATAATTGAATTATTATAATTAGGCGAATACTTTGAGTAAGTACTAAAAAATTCAAATAATGTATGACCATTTGGGCGTCAATAAATAACAGATAATAGAAGATGTGAATCATTTGTAAGCTTAACATCTAACATTAGGAACTCGGGCGCATTTAAATCATGAGAGGTAGACGAATACAAAACACTAGTTTTAAGTGATTTATGTATAAGACAGGCTACTCCTCCACCCTGAACAAATCGTCCAGTATCTGAATGCACTAAATTACAATGAAAGTCAACTCGGATTCTTCATCAGCCAAAAGAACACTCACTGTTTTTTCCCCTGATTCATCGTCTGCAACATACATAGCTGTTCACATTAAGTATAACCCTAATGCTATCATGAATTGTTTATTAATCTTCATCAAGGAGTGAGTAATGTATAACAATAGTAAATAATAATCATAAAGATCAAGGTTATTTGCAGTTTCTATTTGATAAACATCTAATAATATCTGAGTAATAAACGCTAAGAAACGTGATGTATATGAAGAGAAATAGAAAAGGTAACTACGTTATATCGACAAATTTAACTGTCTCTCTTCGCGTCTTATCTTCGACTTCTGGTAAATTTACTCTATCTACATGGAGAGAAATTCATAGGAACTTTTCCAAAGCTTTATAGGAATGGTTCTGATGATAAAATGATAATTATAGGTATCAATTCTTTGCTCATTATGGAAACTATACTCATAGTTTCTTGGAAAAGTTCCTATACAATAATGGAATGGCTTTAATACATTATGGTTATGGTTCCTATATTGTATATGCGTCATTACTATAATATTATGGCAAAGGTTCCTTTAACATTATGGGAATGTTTCCCATGATGTTATAGGAATGGTTCCTATACTATTATAGGAATGGTTCCCATAATATTATGGGAATGACGCACATAATATAAAAATGTTTATTTTCTTAATAATAAAACAATCACTTCGAAAATATAAAGTAATTATCATATATTTTGTTGGTAATAAATTTTTTTAACCTCCCGCTAAGAAAATTGAAAATTTTCAAAAATCGGGAAGTTATTGGTTTTACCCCGTTTTTTCGAAAATCGAGTTTTTATCAGATCTCAAGGTTTTGAGGTCCTAGAAAGCTTCCCTGAATGATTTCGCGATGATGTCCGCATGTCTGTATGTCTGTATATATATAATATATATTATATATAAATATATACAGGGTGATTCAGGATTACCTTTACAGCAAAAATATTCCGATAGAGGAGAAAATTTTGAGCAGAAAACTCCTAAGTCGTGATTGAAAATTTTGAGTGGTTGCGGAGTTATTAAAAATTTTAGTTGACCAATCAGATCTGAGATTTAGCATTTAAAAAAAAAGCAAAAGAATAAATAATAAATTTGGCTGCGTTGCGACTTCCAACTTCAAGCTTTACTTTTGTTTTTTGACTTTTTTAAATAATTCTAATTTTAAAGAATTTAAACGAATGTAACCTTCAAAATAAAATTAATTTTTTAGTTACAAAAATAATTTTAAAATTCTAGAAAGTAATTAAATAAATTGACAATGGAGAAAATAAATTGATTTGATGTTTACGATTGAGCAGACAAATTTCAGACTGTTCATTAGGATAATAATAAGGACTTTTATCGGAAAAATAAAAAGAATGAACCCTTGGCTGCTGTTCAAGGTAATAATAAAGACTTTCATCAGGTGAAGCACCAAGACAAACTCCAGGCTGCTTATCAGGATAATAATAAGGACTTTTATTTGGAAAAAAAGGCAAACTTCGGGTTGCTCATCAGGATAATAATAAGGACTTTTATCAGATAAAGCACCAGAACAAATTTCAGGATACTCATCAGGATGATAATAATGGCTTTTATCAGGTGGAGCACCAGATCATACTCCAGGCTGCTTATCAGGATAATAATAAGGACTTCTATCAAGTGGAGCACTGGGACAAACTCCAGGTTGCTTATCAGGATAATAATAAGGACTATTTTTTTTTAAATAGGTAAACCTTGGGTTGCTCATCAGGATAATAATAAGGACTTTTATCAGGTAGAGCACCAGGACAAATTCCAGGATACTTATCAGGATAATAATAAGGACTACTATCAGGTGGAGAACCAGGACAAACTCCAGGCCGCTTATTAGCATAATAATGAGTTTTATAAAAAAAATGGAAACGATGAACTCTAGGCTGCTTATCAGGATAATAATAAAGACTACTATCAGGTGGAGCACCAGGACAAACTCCAGACTGCGTATTAGGATAATAATAAGAACTTTAATTTAAAAAAAAAGGGCAAACTTCGGGTTGCTCATCAGGATAATAATAAGGACTATTATCAGGTGGAGCACCAGAACAAACTCCAGGTTGCTTATCAGGATAATAATAAGGACTTTTACTTAAAAAAATGGGCAAACTTCGGGTGGCTTATCAGGATAATAATAAAAACTTTTATTTAAAAAATTTGAAACAAACTCAACGCTGCTTTCTAGGATACTAATAAAGACATCGATTAGTATAAATGTAAATAAAAAATATTAATTCTATGTGTCAATGTATTTAATTAGTACGTTTGATCATATTTTCATGAGTTTTTTAACTTGGAGTTTTTATTATAAACAACTGCTGCTGAATTGAGTTTTAACAACAGACTCTAATTATTGCAGCCCTTTGGGTTTATTCCAAAAATTAATATTTAAATTTTTTTAATCATTAAATTTTACAACCACACACGGCCTAAGATTCACAAACAGACTCCAGGTGTTGCGGCCCGTAGGTTTACTCTTAAAATTCTTGACTAAGAAATCTTGCTCACTAAATTTCATAACCGCACATGACCTGAGCTTCAACAACAGATTCCAGGTATTACGGACCGTAGGCTTACTCTTAAAATTCTTAACAAAGATTTCTTATTGACTAAATTCCATAACCGCACACAACCTGAGCTTTAACAACAAGCTCTAGGTATTGCGGACCACAGTCGATTAAAGTTATAACAACACACGACCTGAACCTCAACATCAACCTCCAGGTGGTGCGGTCCATAGGTTTATTCTAAAAATTCCTGTCTAAGTATTCACAGTCATAAAACTTTGTAACCATACACGACTTGATATTTAACATCGATTTCCAGGTGTTGCGGCCCATAGGTTTACTCCTAAATTTCCTTTCTAAGATTTCACGGTCGATTAAATTTATAACCACACACGACCAAAGCATCAACATCAACCTCCTGGTGGTGCGGCCCATAAGTTAACTCAAAACTTTTAATTCTACAATTTCTCTGTTGAAGAAATTCATTTTAACACACAAACTGAAATACAACAACAACCTTGAGATGATGCGACTCATAGGTTTACTGAGATATATTGGATAAAATTATATGATAAGATTTGTCACAGGGTTTTTATTCCCTGTGCACGCCCCTCCCTGCGCCTAAAAATTTGGCAACAGATCCACACTCGGTGTGTCTGAATTTTATTATTTTCTATCTATTTATTAATTTGTTTATTGAATTTATTATTATTATTATTATTTATATTGGAAATTTTTGACACTATTGTTATTAATTTAAGAACTAATTTTATTTTTATTTCAGATATTTATAATGAATTATTTGTAATTCACTATTATTATTATTATTTGTATGTATCGCCATAAATCATTGTCATATATTACCTAATTTCACTATAATTGATAAATCATAGCCTTTACTCGCACGGGTGAAGTCCCGTATTATCGATAGCGATCAAAGTTCTATTGAATTTGGGAAAATGGCTAAAGAGGCCCTCGTGATCGAACACGAAGCCTCGGACGGTTTACGGTGACGTAGATTAAGCAGACACGCGGTGGCCCGCTCGGTGTGAGGTAGACACGTGGGACCTTCGCTATTGTAAAGAGTGTGGATTTGGAGCCTTGGTTTGAGTTTCCTTTTTCGGTGAGTACTCACAAGTTGAGATTGATTAATATCAGCACACCGCTGTCTCCTGGCTTAGATAATTTATTTTTGTTGTTTAATTATATTTGCTATCGATTAATCGGGTCGATCCCGTAGCGAGTAAGGGTTATTATAAGGGAATATTTGTACCTGTCCCGTTTACCATTGCAGGTATTATTTTACCATTTTAATACCTTTACCATTGCAGGTATTATTTTCATGCGCAAATCAGAGTTAATATTATTAAATCGTGATCATTGTTAAGATTATTATTTTTCATTGCGATTATTGTTATTCTCGAACGCAATATTATAAGTTAAGTTGAAGAAAAAGTTATATATATTAATCAAAAATTCCATAAAGGATTTAATTTGTTATTTAAAAAATAGATTTAGTTTTAAGTAACTTCTTTTGAATAAATTGTTTGTTTATTTTTATACTTGCTGATTTAATAATTGTTTAATTCACTAAGTTACTTCCCGGATTCTTTTCTTATGACTCATCTTCCTGTCTTAACTAAGTAATTTGGAATCCTATTTTAGAATTAATTTTTCATTATTTCTGATTCTAAATTATATATTAATCTTGTCTTTAATTATTTCGTGGTTTATTTCCCATTCGCATTAATTTAAATCGTTAATTGATCGTCTGGCGAGGCCCCTGGAATTTTGATTATTTTTGGTAATTTTAGAAAAAATTACCTGGCGTCCTATCGTGCACTAACCCAGCCTGAGGAGTTTTCGGGTTAATTTTATTATTTATTAAGAAGGGCGAGCGTAAAAGACTTTACCCAGCCGGTACCTCCGCCTCCGGTCGAATTTCGTTAAATTTTGGGGAACAGTTTTGTTACAGATTTTCTGCAAAAGTCTATATTTCTAACTTTTCTGCCGTAACTATCAAATTAACAGTTCTTAACTAAGAATTTGAGAAAAAATTTTCTCTACTTTAAAGAACTATAATAATTTTGTCGTTATATTAGCCTAACAACCATGAAATGCTTTTTTCAGTTGAAAAGTATAATTTACATGAGAAATAAAGTGTCAATTCCTGACATGTCAGACTATTCTATCAAATGACTAGTTTTTTAATGCGCAATTATAGAGAAAAATATTCGCTACCGAAAAGTACTGAGATTATTTTGTCCTGTTTTTAGCCTAAAAGGAGTTACAAGCTCTTCTCGGTTGAAACGTACAATTTAAATAAAAAATTGAGTTTTAATTTCTTACACCGGTGGAAAAGTACAATTTAAATAAAAAATTGAGTTTTAGCCTTATGCTCATGCTTGTGATCGCGCTCGCGGTTGTGCTTATGATCTTCCTCGTGATCTCGCTCGTGATCTTGCTCGCGGTCGTGCTTATGATCTCGCTCGTGATCTCGCTCGTGATCTCGCTCGTGATCTTGCTCTTGATCTTGCTCGCGGTCGTGCTTATGATCTCGCTTGTGATCTTGCTCGTGGTCTCGCTCAAGATCTCGCTCGTGATATTGTTCGCGGTCGTGCTTATGATCTCGCTCGTGATCACGCTCGTGATCTTGCTCTTGATCGCGCTTTTGATCTTGCTCGTGATCTCGCTCGTGATCACGCTCGTGATCGCTCTCGTGATTTCGCTCGTGATCGCGCTCACGGTCGTACTTATGATCTCGCTCGTGATCTTGCTCGTGATCGCGCTCGCAGTCGTGTTTATGATCTCGCTCGTGATCGCGCTTGTGATCTTGCTCGTGATCTCGCTCGTGGTCGTGCTTATGATCTCGCTCGTGATCGCGCTCATGATCGCGCTCGTGATCGCTCTCGTAATTTCGCTTGTGATCGCGCTTACGGTCGTACTTATGATCTCGCTCGTGATCACGCTCGCAGTCGTGCTTATGATCTCGCTCGTGATCTCGCTCGCGGTCGTGCTTATGATCTCGCTCGTGATCTCGCTCGTGGTCGTGGTTATGATCTCGCTCGTGATCGTGGTTATGATCTAGCTCGTGATCTTGCTCGTGATCTCGCTCAAGATCTTGCTCTTGATCACGCTCGTGATCGCGCTCGCGGTCGTGCTTATGATCTTACTCGTAATCTCGCTATTAATCACGCTCGCGATCGTGCTTATGATCTCGCTCGTGATCACGCTCTTGATCGCGCTCGTGATCTTGCTCGTGATTGCGCATGCGAGAAATGTGATACTTGTTCAGATTTCAATATCATCTCAGACTTTTTAGTAGCCAATATTTTTCTCTATAATTCCTGATTAAAAACTAGTCATTTGATAGAAAAGGCTGAAATGTCAAAAATTGTGACTCAATTTTTTATTTCAATTGTACGTTTCAACCAAGAAGAGCTTGTTACTCCTTTAAGGCTAAAAACAGAACAAAATAATCTCAATACTTTTTGGTAGTGAATATTTTTCTCTATAATTCCTTATTAAAAAACTAGTCATTCGATTGAAAAGGCTGAAATGTCAAAAATTGAAACTCAATCTTTTATTTAAATTTTACACTTAAATCAAGACGAACTTGTAACTTTTTCCAGGCTGATTGAACCACAAAATTATCTCAGTAGCTTTTAGTAGCTAATATTTTTCTCTATAATTCCTGATCAAAAACTAGTCATTTAATAGAGAAGGCTGAAATGTCAGGAATTGAAACTCGACTTTTTATTTAAATTGTACTTTTCAACCGAGAAGAGCTTGTAACTTTTTTCAGGCTGATTAAACGACGAAATTATCTTAGTACTTTTGTTGAAAATTTATGAGCCATCTGAATCCCACAATAAAAGCCAAAAACTTTTAAAACTCCAAAAACCGAACTGTAACTTGAAACCTAGCCGACAAGGGCTCTCTCCACGGTCCGCTCCTTTTCCGATACCTAATTCTCCAACTTTACCAAGGAGCTCTTATTGGTCGAACAGTCCCCACCACGGGCACAAGAGCAAGTCATCTCATTGGTACACACTTTATTCCCCCACTACCCGCAACGACAGTATATCAGTAGCGACGCAGCGGGCCTCAGGCCATTCGTTCCTGTGCACTCACCAAGTACACTTCCAGCGAGGCAGCGACTACTCTTCAACCAGCGAGCGAGGCTGGCATAATATAGTGAAGTACGGATAAGCAAGTGCGCAAGCTTGCTTACTCCCAACGAAAGTCAACTGCTATAGTCTAGTCAACAAGTTCAAAAATGTGAAAAATAGAGATAAAGGTCTTAAAAATATGAGCGATGGCTCATTCAATTCGTAATCACCTCTAGAAAAATGTTTTTGAAGGATTTTGGTGCAGGTTGAAAATTGCAATTGTTATTAACAAAATAAGATGAAAAAAAATGATGTTTCGTTTTTTGTTAATAACTCGAAAAATATTAACATTTAAGAAATTTTGAAAAAAGCTCGTTAAAGAGGAGGAAATTTCCAATAAAAAAGTCTTAACTCCCTGAATTCTATTTCCATTATTTATAATTTTAATTAGACGTTGAAAATAGGGCTCCGCGCGGCAGTTACGGCATGCGCGCGCCGCCGCTAAAGAGAGTTCAGCAGTAAAAATAATTTTTTTATATGTCTTACTTTGGATTAGACGTCATAAATATATGTTCATGACAGACATTGTCAAGATGTTTCGTCAAATAAAGGTCCATCCAGATGATTGGGATCTGCAGCGCATTCTCTGGGTTAACGAACAGCTTGAAGTCCAAGCATACAGGCTGAAGACAATTACTTATGTCACGCGCTCTGCTCCCTATCTAGCCTGCAGAACGCTCATTCAATTAGTAGACGATGAACGAGAGAATTATCCGCTCGCAGTTGATTCAATTCTGAAAGGCAGTTATGTCGACGACATCTTGGGTGGAGCTGATACAGTTGAACATCTCAATAACATCGCTCGTCAACTGAACGACATGTGTACTACAGCATGCTTGCCATTAGACAAGTGGAAAAGCAACAGTCCAGAATTCATCATTCCTTCGGCATCTCAATTAAGGGAAGAGTCAATAATCCATAAATTTGATGAATCATTATCAAAAGTTCTTGGCATCTCATGGTTACCGTCACAAGATCAGTTCACATTTCAAGAAACCATCTCAGAAAAGAATACAGTAACCAAAAGATCAATTCTGTCAGAAGTCTCCCAGCTCTTTGATCCGTTGGGATTGATATCACCAGTTGTCATTCGAGCCAAGATCCTACTTCAACAGCTATGGCTAGAGAAATTAGACTGGGATAAACAACTATGTCCTGACACGACCCATCAATGGAATAAGGGAAGATATTTCGAAACTTACCCAGTTACAAATTCCAAGATGGATCCAACTACAATCAGACTTGCACTCAGTACAATTACATGGCTTCTCTGACGCTTCCCAGCTAGCTATGGCTGCCGTAGTCTATCTCAGAGTAACTGATGAAGAAGGGAACTCGACAATCACCCTCGTTTGCTCGAAAACCAAGGTGGCTCCGATCAAACGCCTGACAATTCCTAGACTCGAGCTTTCTGCCGCAGTTCTTCTCTCGAAGCTCATGAGACATGTTCAGCTCACATTAGAGCTGCAAGACATACCAGTATTCTTATGGACTGACTCCTCGATAACCCTTGCATGGGTTAAATCCAACCCAATGAAGTGGAAGGAATACGTAGGAAACCGGGTCGCAGCTATTCACCAAGCGACTCCAAATGCTAACTGGAGATACACTACAGGAAAACTCAATCCCGCAGATTGCGCCTCAAGAGGACTAGATGCCAAAAACTTAACTCAGCACAATCTTTGGTGGTCTGGACCACCATGGCTAGAAAAATCCCCAGAACATTGGCCCACGTCTACAGCACCATCTCCAACTGAAGACCTAGAAGAACGACCTGGAATTTCTCTGGCTGCTGTCATTCAACCTATCATCTGGGACCTTATCGATCTGCCCTGTGTGAGGTCATTCCACAAAGATCTAAGGAAGCTTTTAAGAATAACAGCCTTATGTCAAAGAGCCGTCTCCTGCTTTCGTTGAGTTCCTAACTCAAGCTTGTCCATCTCACCAATCAGTCCCTCTGACATAGAAAAAGCAAGGATCTTTTGGATCAAGACTACCCAGACAGCGTACTTCTCGTCGGAAATCAGCACAATACAATCAGGGAAACAGTTAACAAAATCCCATGCCCTCTCAAGATTGATAGCAAGATTGGACCCTCAAGGAATACTGCGAGTCGGAGGTAGACTTCAAAACTCTCTCCTCGATGACGAAAGTAAGCATCCACCAATTCTGCCACGAAAATGTAAGCTCTCAGAACTCCTCATCGCCGATGCTCATTCACGGACTCTTCACGGAGGGACTCAACTCACATTGACGTATTTGCGACGGCAATGCTGGATTTTAGGAGGAAGAGCTCCAATAAAGTCATTCATTCACCGTTGCCTAGTCTGCGCTCGAATACGAGCTGTCAGAACTCAACAACTTATGGCACCTCTTCCTGCTTCTCGTGTCACACCATCACTAGTCTTCGAAACGACCGGAGTTGATTATGCTGGACCAATAACCCTCAAGATGTTCCAAGGACGAGGAACAAAGACATTTAAAGGATGGATAGCAGTATTCGTCTGCTTCTCAACCTCAGCAATCCACCTCAAAGTCGTTTCAGACTACTCAACTGAAGGCTTTTTAAAAGCATTTCGAAGATTCGTCAGTCGACGGGGAATTTGCAAAACCCTGCACAGCGACTGTGGAACAAACTTTAAAGGAGCTGACAAAGAGCTGAGACGTCTTTTTTCTCAAGCAACTTCATGCTCAAAAGACATGCAACGGCTCTTAGCTAACGACGGTACCAATTGGAAATTTAATCCCCCAGGAGCTCTACATATGGGTGGAAAATAGGAGGCTGCTGTGAAGTCTGTAAAACGTCATCTCCAAAGATCCATCTCAGACACAAGCTTCACGTTTGAAGACTTCTCAACTCTTCTAGCCCAGGTGGAAGCAGTGTTAAACTCAAGACCATTGAGCGCGCTATCCGACGACCCAGAAGACCTATCAGCTCTCACACCAGGTCACTTTATTCGAGGAGCCCCACTCAACTCAGTGCCTGAACCATCTTTAATTTCGATTAATGAAAACCGACTATCGCATTTTCAACGCATTCAGGAGCGTTTCCAACAATTTTGGGACCGGTGGTCAGCCGAATGCTTAGCAGCTCATCAGTCCATCTCAAAATGGTACAATCAGAAGGATGACATCAAGCTTGGATCATTAGTACTAATAACAGATGAGAGATCTCCACCCTCCAAATGGCCTCTCGCTAGAGTTATTCAACTCCATCCTGGAAAAGACGGTCTTACGAGAGTTGTAACACTCAAGACTGCTACAACTACTCTCACCAGACCAATAGTCAAGCTAGCTCTGCGACCATTAGTACCACACCAGGAAACTTCTCAGTAAAAAAAAAAACCACCCGAGGAGAAGGAAAATTCGGCATAAACTCCGAATTTTGGGGGGGGGGAGAATGTTGAAAATTCATGAGCCATCTGAATCGCACAATAAAAGCCAAAAACTTTTAAAACTCCAAAAACCGAACTGTAACTTGAAACCTAGCCGACAAGGGCTCTCTCCACGGTCCGCTCCTTTTCCGATACCTAATTCTCCAACTTTACCAAGGAGCTCTCATTGGTCGAACAGTCCCCGCCACGGGCACAAGAGCAAGTCATCTCATTGGTACACACTTTATTCCCCCACTACCCGCAACGACAGTATATCAGTAGCGACGCAGCGGGCCTCAGGCCATTCATTCCTGTGCACTCACCAACTACAGTTCCAGCGAGGCAGCGACTACTCTTCAACCAGCGAGCAAGGCTGGTATAATATAGTGAAGTACGGATAAGCAAGTGCGCAAGCTTGCTTACTCCCAACGAAAGTCAACTGCTACGGAACATCTCACCGGCGGAGTTCTTGTCAAGAATTTTTCGTAGCCACGTCGAAGCCAGCACGCAAGCGAGCAAGGCTTGTCTCAACGAGTTACAACTAAATATAGCAGGCGCGCAAAGCCTGACTATTTCTCAAATATGGATCATCTCAAACGTCTTCTCATCCAGATAAAAATCAGCTCTTGTCAGAGCTCCTGAAAATCAGTAATAGTCCTTTTCAGGACTAAAACAAACTAGCTTTCTTTTGAGAGCGAGCGACCTTGAGTCGCCCATATAGCGAACACAGCTATAATTGTCACCTCGACAAATTCCAAGATACATCTCAAACAAAGGCCTTTCTCAAGGCCACCACTTCAGTCAATTACGTAAGAGCTCTTTTGAGTTGGGGAAGTTCCAGTCTAGTCCTCTCGGGCAGGCATCGAAATAACTTTTTAGTAGCTAATATTTTTCTTTATAACTCCTAGTTAAAAACTAGTCATTTAATAAAAAAGGCTAAAATGTAAGAAATTAAAACTCAATTTTTTATTTAAATTGTACGTTTCAACCGAGAAGAGCTTGTAACTCCTTTTAGGCTCAAAACAGGACAAAATAATCTCAGTACTTTTCCGTAGCGAATATTTTTCTCTATAATTCCTTATTAAAACACTAGTCATTTGATAGATTAGTCTGACATGTCAGGAATTGACACTTAATTTCTCATGTTAATTGTACTTTTCAACTGAAAAAAGCATTTCATGGTTTTTAGGCTAATATAACGACGAAATTATTATAGTTCTTTAAGGTAGAGAAAATTTTTTCTCAAATCCTTAGTTAAGAACTGTTAATTTGATAGTTACGGCAGACAAGTTAGAAATATAGACTGTTGCAGAAAATCTTATATAATTTTATCCAATATATCTCAGTAAACTTATCAGTCGCATCATCTCAAGGTTGTTGTTGTATTTTACCTTGTGTGTTAAAATGAATTTCTTCAACAGTAAAATTGTAGAATTAAAAGTTTTGAGTTAACTTATGGGCCGCACCACCAGAAGGTTGATGTTGAAGCTTTGGTCGTGTGTAGTTATAAATTTAATGGACCGTGAAATCTTAGAAAGAAAATTCAAGAGTAAACCTATGGGCCGCAACACCTGGACATCGATGTTGAATATCAAGTCGTGTGTGGTTACAAAGTTTTGTGACTGTGAATACTTAGACAGGAATTTTTAGAGTAAACCTATGGGCCGCAATACCCAGAGCCTGTTGTTGAAGCTCAGGTTGTGTGCGGTTATGGAATTTAGTCAATAAGAAATCTTTGTTAAGAATTTTAAGAGTAAGCCTACGGGCCGCAACACCTGGAGTTTGCTGTTGAAGCTCAGGTCATGTGCGGTTGTGAAATTTAGTGAGCAAAATTTCTTAGTCAAGAATTTTAAGAGTAAACCTACGGGCCGTAACACCTGGAGTCTGTTTGTAAATCTTAGGCCGTGAGTGGTTGTAAAATTTAGTGATTAAAAAAATTTGAATATCAATTTTTGGAATAAACCCACGGGCTGCAATATCTAGAGTCTGTTGTTAAAACTCAAGTTGTGTGCGGTTGTAAACATTAGTAAATAACAGATTGTATACCGGAATTTTTGGAGTTAGCTTACGGACCGCAATACCTTACACTTAGGTCGTGTATCGACTTGAAATTTTATCAAATAGAATATCCATTTTGTATTTCGAAAAATTTTTTTTTCTCTACCCTTAACATGGTTCATTTATTACACAGGTACTTCTTACTCCGCGGATAATACATCGTATGACTCTGAAGATCATCTGTGTCGGTCAGTTTCATATTATCATGCCTTAAAATCATTTTATTCTTCTATCTTTTATTTGTTTATTTGAAACAAGAGAGTACGCTTATTACCATGTTCATGTTGAGATCGATTGTCTTTTATTCACGTCACATTAATTAATTCCCTGCAGATTGCTTGTGTTATTGCTTTTAATTACTTACCTAAAAGTTTACACAGTGGTTAATCGATTTTTCTCAAATATCAGTGTAATATGGCTGAATATACTGCTGAAGAGTATGCCGATATGGTCCTTTTATATGGCATGGCTGATTGTAATGCTGCTGAAGCGAGACGCAGGTATGCAGAGCGATTTCCGAAACGGTGACATCCAAGTTCTCCAGTATTTCTTGGTGCCGTCAGCCGATTACGTGCATCAGGTAATGTATTACCAAATCATAGAGAAGCTGGTGCACCACGTCATACCAGAAATAATGACAACGAAGAGGCCATCATGGATGCTGTCGAAGAAGATCCAGAGATTTGTATTCGTAGAGTTGCTCAGCAACTAAATCTATCGTATGGTACTGTGCAACGAACGTTGAAAGACGAAAAACGCCACGCTTATCATTATCAACGAGTTCAAGAGTTGAAACCCGAAGACTATCCAGTTCTTGTTGCTTTCTGTCAGGAGCTCTTGAATCGAATTGAAAACGATGATAATTTTTTAAAGAAAATTTTGTTTACTGATAAGAGTAAATTTGGCCGGAATTCGTTTTGGAATACCTGAAATTTCCATTGGTATGCTGAAGAAAATCCTCATTGCACGGTTGTTCGTAATCATCAAGACCGATTTTCCATCAACATCTGGACAGGAATCCACTTTGGCCAACGCACTATTGTAAATGAAATTTATTATGATAATTTTCTTTTACCAAATTTTGATTCGTGAAATTATGGCATTAGATTTTACCAATTTATTATAGGTTGGCCCTTATGAATTTGAAGAAAATTTAACAGCTGAATTATATGTAAATTTTTTCGACCAACATCTGGAACAAGAATGCCGAGATGCAGGAATCCCACAGAGAATCTATCAAGAAATGTGGTTTCAGCAAGATGGCGCTCCGGCTCACACAGCAGGAGCTGCTCAAGCATGGCTTCATGCACATTTTGGCAATCGCTACATCGGTCGAGGTGGGATAATCAATTGGCCACCCAGATCACCAGACCTCAATCCATTGGATTCTTTCGTATGGGGTCATGTTAAAGCAAACGTTTACCGTCATCCCGTCAATGACGAGGATACTTTGCGAGAAAAAGTCACTGATTGCCTCAATGAAATCACACGGAAGATGATTGATAACTGTGGCACAAACTTTGTAAAGCGTCTTCGGTGTTGTGTTCAAAATAATGGAGGGCATTTTGAACAACTGTTGTAGCTATGTTCAATCACATGAATTTTGCATGGTAATGAATTTTATTGAACCTAATAACCCAGTTGTCATAACGTACTTTAGGCTTAGTTAATAAATTAATTGAGTTAGTACCCTGAAATATAATTTAATTAATTTTATCTACTTCACTTCAGCAAGTCCTGATTAGAAGTCGTTATTATTATCCTGATAAGCAGCCTGGAGTTATATATATATATATATATATATATATATATATA
>CAJNRD030001118.1:8233821-8261858 GCA_905319865.3 Cotesia congregata
GTGTGTGTGTGTGTGTGTGTGTGTGTGTGTGTGTGTGTGTGTGTGTGTGTGTGTGTGTGTGTGTGTGTGTGTGTGTGTGTGTGTGTGTGTGTGTGTGTGTGTGTGTGTGTGTGTGTGTGTGTGTGTGTGTGTGTGTGTGTGTGTGTGTGTGTGTGTGTGTGTGTGTGTGTGTGTGTGTGTGTGACCGACCCTCTTATAACTTTTGAACGACTTGACCGATTGGAATTAACTAAGCAGGGTTCCAAAGAGCTCGAAGATCTCAAACAAGTCATGTGCGATTATAAGCGCTTAGATATGGAAGTAGCGGAAAGTTGCGGGAATGGCTTTTAGGGTCAACCGTTTTCCTAATTTTTTTTTTTGTAATTATTGATTGCAAATAATTAACATTTCTTACGCTTTAATTAAATTAGAATTTTGAATTTATTCCGTTAGATCAACAATAACTTCTGCAAAAACAATAATATCCTAAATAATTATTGAAGTACTCCAATTTAATTAATCCGCAGTTTTTATACTCAACGAATAAATTGTATAAGAATTAAAGATATTGTCATCATAAATTTTTGATTGAAAATAATTATTTATATTACAAATTAAATTTTATTTTAACTTCAATTCAAGATCCAATAAATTTTAATTTTTAAACATTAAATCAATAATTCCAAGAAAATTCGACATTTTCTCAGAAAATGTGACATCTACTTTATAAAGTCAAATATTTTTTTCATTTTCGAATTATATTTTTAAAGTCAAAATTTAAAATATTGTGAAATTGTCGATGAACTATGTACGGTTAAACTTTAACATTAAATAACCTTGAGCAGAGTGGAATAAGCGAAAAATCATAAGGGACCTTTTTTGTAGATCGTCCAATTCCCTACAAAAATAAGTATTAATCTTTGCGATCCGTTGATTAAATGCTGAGTAATAAAATTTTGAACATGAAAAAATTTTTTTGCCATGTTATTTAAATGGAAAATGAAAAATTGCATTCTGGCACCTCTTAATATTATTATTAAGAGCTCAAATTTTGTCACAGAATTTTTTTTTTGTCATCTCACACAATATTTTCACTATAGCTAAGAAAAAAAAAATAGTCACTTTTTTTGGCCCACCCTAATGTTCAGCCATATATAAATCGCATTGTCGATAATATGCTCTTTTTAGTGGACCAAAAAATGTCAAATCTAATGGTTGTAGACGATGGGAAGTATGTGGTGGAAGTGAAAGCAAAATTATTCCATGCTGACGACATAATATAAAAGATTCAACACTGATGTGACTTTCATGATTATCTCAGATCAATAGTACAGGTTTATCAGGTGTTGGTTTAGGATGTTAAATAATATGGTGTAGCCACACAACAAATAAATTTTCGTTGATCCAACCAGAGTCACTAACTGCTGCAACCATATTACAGTCTCCTCTTCGCAATAAATTAGCATTCATCCACTCCCTTTTTAAAATAAAGTACGGAAGAATGTATTTTCCCGAAGCACTAAATGAGCATACATCGGTTGTAGTAGCTCCTCTTTCTTCACTTGTAGCCTTACCCACTTGTTTTTCACCTTTAGGAGCTAAGATTTTAGAATTTCTTTGAACATTCGTGATACCCATTTCGTCAACGTTACTTGTGGTACATGTACATGTACATATACATGTACGGTACATGTACAACGGTACATACTATCAGCGTTGAAATAATGGCAGTCTAGTAAAGTTTTTAAATTATCAAAAAATATTGATAGTTCATCTGGATTAAAAGCAGTTATTCTATTTAAGGAAGTAGCTTCTTGTTTTTCAACCAGTCTTTACCTGCCATTTGAGAGTTCTTACTAAATTTGTGATTTAATTTATTTTTCTCTGCAAACTGATAAGGAGTCTTCAGCTTCAATAATCAATCCATAGAATAGTTTACTGCATTTGATAATATGCTCAACTAATTCTTTTTCTTGAGCTTCAGAAAATACAGATTTTCTTCCACTTTTTGGCCGAACTAAAGCTTCTTTTTTTAAATGATTATATCGATGGTCTAATTAGCAATTTGTCTAACTCCTTATTTTATTCGAGGCTGATTTTTTAACATTTTAATGTAGCAATAGTCCAACTATAAATTATTTGAATGATTTAAACTAAAATATTAAACCTGTATTAGATATTAATGATATTAAATGGTTTTTTAAAGTGATAATAAATTTTGAACTAATTGTGTTATTCGTACAAATGGAAGATTCTCTAAAATGGAGTTAGACAATTTGCTAATTAGAATGTCGATATATATTTGACTTTGGTATAGAATAATTTTTAGCTGCTTTTTCTATAGTCAATTGTTTACTTTTTACATCTCTTACTGCACGTTTCAAATTGTTTAAGTCATATTTTGTTTCAATTTTTTTTTATATTTTCAAGCCATCTGAAAAAAAGAAAAATTAAATTAAAAATTGTACAGTATGATTATCAATGTCGGGCAATTGCGAACGTCCGAGATTACCTCACTCAATTCGTCCGCCATTACCCCATAACGTTAAAAAATAAAAACTTAATTTTTTTTTGAGGTTAGAAATAAACAAAAATAAGTATTTGTGAGAGAAATTTTTTTCTTAAATTTTACTTAACACATTGTAAATGAATTATAATTATATCATTTATGTGTAGCGAGAATTAAACGAATATATACATAACAAATATTACATGCAAAATGATGATAATATTAAATAATATTTACCTTGAATAAAATGTAGAACCTGTGCAGCTGACTTATTGCCTGACACTCCGTATACATTAATCTACAATTCCATAACAAATAAAAACAATTTTACTTTTCCTAAGGTACTGAAATCGTGGTGTCCGGGATTGCCCCGCGTCCGCGATTACTCCACTCTCCCCTATATATGTAATTTTAAAAATTAAATAAATAAATCAAATAAATAAATCTACATTAATATGGTATCGGATTATAGGAGAGGATAGTACACTGAGAAAAAAGTATTTTGATAATCAGTATATCAGGTATTTTGATAATCAAAATACCACATATTTTGATTATCAAAATATAAGTCAGTTCAAGACCCATACTCTGCGCAGTAATACTATAATATGTGCGCTGTCACTGTCATCGACGTTTTAACACTGTCAGTCAGTTTACTTGATTTATGCACTGGTGAAAATAGAATTCAACTATTTATTATTATTACGGATTTTCTAGTGTATAGGCGTGATAACGCCCCTTTACACTTCTAAGCTTTATCATTTGCTTAGTTACTACCTTAACTCTGCCTTTTCCATTGCGGCTGTGGACCAACTTGTCCCTTCTGTACCGTATTCACCCTGACCACCACTCGGTTATTGGAACAGTAACATGGGAAAACCACAGAGAAAACCCATGTTAGTACAGTCAGAGCTGGGTTAAGTCTACAGTGATTGATAAGCAACTCTTCTTTATCGACCACTGGAGCATTAGGCCCCCATCCTAGTGTGCAGAGATCCTTTGCGCTAGCCAACGCCGACTAAAGTGGTCACCCATTCAAGTTGTTGCTTAAATGGGTGATCGCCCAAGTCAGGCGTATGCCGCCCGGCT
This sequence comes from Cotesia congregata, assembly GCA_905319865.3. Lineage (NCBI taxonomy): Eukaryota > Metazoa > Arthropoda > Insecta > Hymenoptera > Braconidae > Cotesia > Cotesia congregata. Next base: position 8,237,399 of record CAJNRD030001118.1, read on the forward strand.
ATCTCTGCCACTTACAGAGGCTGGCAGTAACGCACATATTTTTTAAATTTATAATCACTGAAAAATAGTGGTGCGTGCCGGGAACGAACCCGGGTCCCACTCTTTCGAAAAGCGGACACTGAGCCGACTAGGCTATTGCCAGCCTCTCAAATAGAATTCAACTAATATTTGTTATATTAGCTTTTGAAAAATTTATTATTACGCTTTTAATTTTAATTTTTATTTGTTTTGTTAGTTTTATAAGTCAATTGATTTGTGCCAGTAAAGTGAGGTTGTAAACATCTAATAGTCTGTTATATTGGTATACTGATAATCAGTATACCTAAGTATTGTGATAATCAGTAAACTTATTGTGATTATCAAAATATCACGTATTCTTAGTAGCACAATACCAAGTATTTTGACTATTAAAAAAAATATCCTTAGTAGCAAAATACTTTTTTCTCAGTGAAATATTATTTAAGATGTTATTATTAAGGAATCACGGGGTGGTTAAAACTTACGTGTGTATTTATTCGAAATAAGATTCTCTGCTAAGTACAAAGGTGCAATAAAACAATAAAATAGAAACACTTAAACCTAAAAATGACCATTCCACTATAAGAGCAAAAGTAGTTTTCAGAATTTTAACTTCCCACTTTGAAAATTATCAATTTTCGAAACTGAGAAGTTATTAATTCAGCACTAAGAGAAAATTTCATAGTTAGCTAAATTATATCGTCACAAGCATAGTTTTCTGAACTTTTTTTTGTAGTTACTCGAACTATGCATTAGTTGAAGTATCTTTATTGATGAATAGTTAAATGGATTATATTTTAATAAATATTTTTTTGTTATACTCGCTCCCAAAGTTCAACTTTTGAGCGCTGGGTGGCGTCCGAAAAGGTACTCATTTCTAGAGACTCTACTATACCACCTTTTTTCCGCGACCTAGGCCGCAAAGTTTACTTTCCCCTTTTTTCCGTACTGTCCTCGAGCAATCGAATGAAATTTAGAACGAAATAAATCAAATTCTAGTGTACCGACCGATGGATTTTGAGTAAATTTTAAACTTAGTTACCATTGAGTGGCGCTAATTATTTCTCTGCTGGCAGTTTATTACGATGCAGACCTAATGTTAATAAAATAACAACCACGTTATAAATAAATATTAATAAAAAGATAATTAATATAAAATTAAGCTTCCTCCACTTCGGGCGGAAAGCTCCCGCAGCACTAAATGAAAATGCCACTTTCCACTTCCGTCGTCGAGGAAAATAGAATTCTCACCACGGGCAGAAAATGAGAAAGCCTCAGATCACATGTTTGTCGACCTCGGCTTCGCCTCTACATGTAATCTGAGACATTTCTTATTTTCCTGCCTTCGGTGAAAAATGTACTATTTTTTGTTGTTGTGAAATTTCATAAAATTTAAATATGTTATTATTTGCCTCCTATCCCTCAAAAGTTGAACTTATGGAGCGATAATAACAAAAAATATTGTATGTCATTTGGCCACAAAATGGTGATTTTGACAACGACGATTTTACGATATTCGCTTTAATGTTTGTGACGCGAATGTTCGAAGACGAGCGTTAAAATTACGCGCGTTTTCATACATTCTCGCCACGAACCTTAAGCTCATATCGCAACATCGTCGTTGTCAGAAAATCGCCACTTTGCGGCCATATGACATAAATTACTATTCTGTTGTCGTGTTAAAAAAAAAAAATTATGAAATGAACGAAAGATTGTTACGGACGATGTCTCAGATAGCTTAACTGGAAGAGTCTTTAGTGCGTACCCAAAAGATCGGGGTTCGATTCTTGGTCCGGGATATCCGAATTATTTTTTCTGTTTTTTGAGTTAACGTTAATCAAGGTGACTCTTGAGATCATATTTGACTATAAATAGTTTAAGTAACTATGTATTAAGGTTCAATATAATAAATAATTATCGATATAAAAACTTGAATTAATAAGTGATGATGCTACTTAACTAAATTTTCCTAGTTCAGAGAACTAGATTTTTCTCTCAGTGCAGTCTGATTTTAAGATGTTGAGTCGTCATCAGATCTCTGCGTTAAGTTAAGTGGAATTGATACAACAGAAGCTTCATAATTGATTTGTTCATTTTGTTAGCCTGTCAATAATCAATGTCTTCTAGTGATTGACTCCATTATTTGAAAGTAATTATTAAATTTGAGAAATCGCTATCAAAAAGCATGCATTTCCCAATGAAAAAACATTAATACCAAGAAAAATACAAAGGAAAATTTTTCGACCGTAAATTTAAACATGGAATAGAAACCGAAATCCTCCCTATGTCTTTCATAGGACGTTCAACAATGGATGCAAAAGAAGTCCAACGAAAAGTGACTATTTTCCGATAGTGATCTCTTGAAACATATTGGAAATAACGACGCATGAATTAACTAATTTCTGAGAACTATTATAACTGAAGATATTTTTCGATTTAATCAAATTTTGATTCCAGCCAATTAATCAGCTTTAACAGAGTGATCGGAAAGTTGTCATTTTATTAATTAAAATTATTATTGTTTCATAACTATAAAACTAAATAATCAATATAGTTGAATTGAAACAAAGCTGTGCAATAATTCACCGTCATCACAAACAAAGCTCGCGTTACATGAGATACATAAAGGTAATGCGATGTTTATTTAGCGAAAATAACTTCCAGTGATCAAACTAATGGTGTTTACTTATATTATCGATTAGCCTTAAAATATTGTAAAGTGAAATCGTTTGACAATTATTCTCTGGAATAGCAATTAATTATATTTTATTATAACTCACCAATGGAAGTATCGTAAGCATGCAGGTATTCAGAAGTCATGAACTGTGATACAATAGAACTCTTGCCAACTGATGGTGCGCCAAGCATTAAGATTTTAAAAGGTACTGAACCTTGAGATGCACTGCTTTCTCTAGAGCTCGCTAATGAGCCAGCAGCTGAATTTCTTGCTGAACCAGGATAAGAGGCAGTTAAATGTTCCGTGCTGCAACATAACACACATCGTGTTTCTGTTTAAAAACAAAACTGTAATCACCAAGACAACTACTGAATAAAATTAATTATACACATTCAAATTATGTGTGAGTACTAGGATGGGTCAAAAAAATCTATTATTTTTTTTTAACTTCTAATATTGAAAAGTTGGTTCTCAGGCAACATGTGCATGCAAACATGCTTGTAAATCTACATTCGTAATACGTTTCTGTTCGTCAGAAACTGTACTTTCAGAAAATCAAGAGGATACAAAATGTGTATTTAGTATAGAAATAGTTATTTCACAAATAAGATGTCATGAGCGACTACGGTAGTCACCTCATGTTGCCTCAAGACATGTTGCCTCAAGACATGTTGCCTCAGGAAGCTTATCCGCATCACAGTTTTATATTTTTTGTTAGTGTCTTATAAAAAAGATCATATTTCACTATTGATGACTTTTTTAATCAAATCTTTATACATGTTTTTATAGAAAATTGAATGATCTACATAAAAGGTTAGATATGTGTAAGCGATTACATTAACCATTTCAAAGATATCCGAGGTCAAAGTTCAAAAAATTTATCAGAAAAAAAATTTTTTTTTTTAATTTCCTACCACATTGGAAAATAATAGTTGTCAAATGAATATGCCATATTTTTGTAGAAAATTTAACGCTCTACAAAAAAGGTTGAATATGTTAAATTGATTACTGCAACCGTTTAAAAGATATTCGTAACCGAACCCCAATGCTACTGATTTCAATAATTTTCTAATAACTTTTTCAAATATATCCATTGAATTCATGAATTGTAGATATTTTCATAAAAATTTTAGCTCATATTGCTAGAATGAAAGTTTATAACTATTTTTTACCCTATTCATAAAGGTACGGAAGCTTTACTTTTGGACAAAGAGAATGATACGTCCGTTTCTATTATTTACAAGGAAAAGTTCCCAGGTTTCCAGCTCCGATTTCCCGCTCCGATTTCCAGCTCCGAAAACCAAATAATGCTAGGCAATAAGGATTTAGAAGACATGGAGAGGTTGATGTTCGAGTCAAACAAGCAGACTCAAGAAATGTCAGCATCAATTGGAAGAGCAGCTAGGAAACTCGAGGAAGTTTCTAATAGTCCAGTAAAAAGTTAAATGAAACCATGATCTGACCAGTTTTGGCGCAATGAGTAAAAATGTGTTCATTAATACTTAAATAATGATATTATGAAAAAAATTTTGTTTAAAATTAAGGGGAAAGCGATGAAAAAAATAAAAAAAGGGTTGAAAAATGCCTTTTTTTTTTTTAAATAACTTTATAACGGTAGGAAATAGAAAAAAAAGTTTCAAGTAAAAGTTGTAGAGAAAAAAATTCTACACAAAAAAGTTCTTCTTCATTTTTTTGTTATCTGCTTTAGTTTAGCTGCAAAAAATAAAAATTAAATTTGCTTTGTAATTAATTATAAAAACTTACTAGAATTATTACGGCCCTGTACCACGCAGCGCGCGCATCATATAAATATGTACTAACACTACTACATATGTTTTCCCCTCTACAAATCATACAGCTGACTGAAAGTTGCAATAACGTAATGCGTGCAACTGCGATAGACAATTAACCTACAACTTACTTGTATTTTTTTAACTCGAAATGTCTAATTTAAAGTATTTAATGGAATGTTGGAAATTCTTCTCAAACATTTTGTTGAAAATTGCTATTAAAAAGTTGGTTTTAGATGCATGTTAGTCAAATTTAATAATATTTTTATGTACATATCAATGAATATTTTTTTATTAAAAAATTAAAAAATTTAAACACAAATAATTAAACTAAATTATCATATTTATAATTCTTTTAGAAATTAATAAAATTAATCTCTTCCTCTTGATTATATAAGTCTTCATTTTCATCAGAACTATTGTCTGAATGTTCAAATTCGTATGTTCGCTCAGCTACATCTGGATCCATATCCTGATCATTTACATCATCATTATCATCATAATTTTCATCTCATTCAATCCCAACTTTTAATGTAATATTATGACAGCTGTTATCATTACAATTTTTGCATAATTGAGTATAACGTAATCCAGTTTTTTTGCACGTGCACCGAGCTGTGGTACAGTCACCTGTGCACCCACAGCTAATCTGTAAAAAAAAATTACAAGCCTTTTAGAAATTTAATCATAAATTAAAAAGTCAAAATTATTTTTTTTTATAAATTTTAATTACCAGATTTAACAAGTCCTTTGGAGCTGGATCATCAGTATTGGTGATAGGAAGCATCATAGTGGTTGTCTTTTTCCACCCCCATTCCTCTGGATTCAACTCATTACCCAACCATTCTTGAATTTGGTAAAATACACGGTATGCATGTTGACGCAGTGATGATGAAGTTGGTGGTAAAACTGCTAGCGATAGTTCTTTTTTTGCGTGTGCTACTGTTGATGTAAATAAATCATATCGTAATTGATCAATGGAAGCTGCCTTTGTGGATTTATTCTGTTTATATAAACTAAAAATAAACTTCTTGTTCGGCTGCTTCATAGATTGTGTCAGTAGTGCTGTGAGCGTAATAAAAGCATTGACATGCATCCTGTAAAGCTTCCTTCTTTTGTAGCAAATTCAAGATAGATTTCTTGCCTTTTCTGAATATAGCACTTGTCGTATCACACTCTCCGAACGCATGAGCAAATAATATAAATGATTTCATATTAATATGAGCAGAGGTTGAGTAAAATGTGTACGGTTTCTTGCCACTAGAAACTTTACAAAAATCTAAATTTGAATATTCTGGAGTAAGAGCAATCATTATCACAAATAAATCAGTATCATTTCCAATGAAAATCACTGGATTATTAGTTCTTTCTTTTATTTGTATTGCTGTTTTAACAATGAGTACGTCTGCATCTTCACGAGCGATTTGAACATTTATATTATTAGATTTTAAAAAAGATGTTAGAAAATCTACAAATTTCTTTTTGTTAGCAATGTTAGATAAAAATTTAGCTTTAGTCAAAGGATTTAACATCTCAGGAGTAAAGTCTAAATCAGCAGCCATATTTTTTTCCTTACGTCGAAATCTTTCATATGATTTTACACCGATATTATCCTTATCGTATCCATCAAAAACAATGAAGGCATTTGTTCCAAAGTGACTTTTTATGTATCTCAAATATATATCAAAAATTTGCACGTACTTATTGTTAAGTATAACCATGAGGCCACGAAACTTGGTGCAGTAACCAACCTCCATCAATGACAGGAATATGATGATTTATGAATTCAACAGGATTTTGTATGTTTATGCTCTTGAAAACTTTGTATAACTCACTTTTTGGTGTTTTTCTCATAAAGCCATGTTTATCAAACAAACTCAAAGGATATGGTGATAGCTCATACCGTAATGCAGTACGTGTGAGGTCTGTATTACCCCAAATTACGATAGATATTCTTTGAAATAGTAGAGAGGCGTCCACAGCAACATATTCTTCATCACCAATATGCACTTTATTTTTAGCAGCACTTAAATTTTTTACCTTATTAACATTAGATAAAGAAATATTATCTCCATTCTTATCCTCCATAGATGCCATCCCTTTTAAACCTTTTTCCACGGCTAAATGACAGTCTATATTATCTCCACCAACAATTCCAGTTGATAATGAAACAAGTGATGATCTATCTTTAAATGGAGCATGTTCATTAAACCAAAAGACAAATCTTTCAATATCCTCGTTATCTTGATTCATACGACTTTTGCATAAGTCAATATGTTGTTCACTTGTGTAGGACGATAAATTACAATACTCTTCTAAACAATTCATTATATTGAATGCTGTTGGCATTGCAAGTAAATATCTAGTTACAACACTTGGTGTAACACCTCGACCATGTTTCAAATCAGTTCCGAAAAAACGGTTCAGAGTCTGTTCGATGGTCATATCACTCCATATACCAAACCAGGCCTTATCAGTCCTACGAATTGTGAAAAAACCTTCCGATGTAAACTTATAATATTCTTCATCATCCATTTGTGACTCTAACTGAACCATGTCTTGTAAATAAACTTGTGCACTTTTAGCATACGCAAAGTGACCTGATGCATGAAAATATGGCAACATATTGCGAACAGCTTGTAAATGCAATTTCCAGTCACCCAATCTCTCAGCTTCAATAAATTGCAGTGCAATGATTACAGACTTCATATATTGAATCCATAGTTTAGCAGTAGGCCCAATTGTTTCCAGTACATTCAACTTTTCAATAAATTTATTCATCATATCATTAATAGTGCGATCAGAATTGTGATGACTCATGAACGGAGGATTAGTATCCCAGTCTTTAAAAAAATTTATAAGAAATTGTTCAAAGCCTTTGTCCAAATTTATAGTATTACAAATCGTAATACCCAGAGCAGTAAATGTTAGAATGTGCGCACGTATAGCTCTTGAATAAGTATGACCAGACATCATTTTTTTCACAGATTCACCAGCATAAACTACGCCCCACAAATCTTCTAGACCACTTCCGTCCATGATGTACCCAATCGACCGCAAATACGACAGAATCATATGAAAGCCACCTAACCGTACAACGACATTTGGCAATGTAGTTGAGTTTACAAAACAATACTTCGCGATTTCCAGTAGAGTGGTTGATCAAATGTTACAAAACAAGTTTTTTGATTCCTTCGATTACATTCTTCACGGGAATAGTGTAAAGCGGTGTTAAGAGTAGTTAACTTTGAAGAAGGCTCATTAATGTATGGCGGACACAAGATGCTGGAAACGAAATATTCTGAATCACAACATACAACTTCCATAAAGCCTCTCCATGATGGTAAATTAGGAATCTTAAATTTTTTGCCCATAAATAAGTAGCATACGATTGTGATAGTTGTGGTCGAGAACCAAGTTGTAATTTATTGACATTAACAAAAACTACCTTGTCTAACGCTGTGGAATTAAAAGCTCCATAAGGTATTATTGGTATCGTTTTCTCTGATGCTAATTCCGACGCAGTGGGCATTTTTTTCAATTTCTTGGAACCACCTTCATATGAAATTCTAGACTCAGGAGTATAACACGCAATGCCTCCTAGACAATGAAAAGTTCTTTTCCCGTCTAATGTGCTTGTATTATGGTCTGTATTATCATACACGAATTGTACAAAAGTTTCTTCGGTGATTCGAAACTCTGGAGGATCTTTTATCGTTGAAGCTTCATGCAATTGAATACTGTGATAAGAAGCACTGATTCCTAATTTCGATAAAACTTCAATTACTAGTCGTGAACCAGTTTTTCTGTAAATATAAGTGCCAAGAGCTAATTGTAAAGTAGAAATAAAACTGTTTGGTCGGAGTATTGACACAATTGAATGAGCAATATTATCACGTTTAATGCAATTTTCTTTGTCATTGTCAGTAGATAGTAAATCACCAAGAAAATATGTAAGGAGTGGAGGGATATCCTGAATGACACCATTAAGAAAGCTGCTGCTTGCAGGGTAACGATCTTTCTCATATCGAAAATCCTTTATTTCAGCTTTAAGGATTTCTGATGCGACAGTCAAAATTGTTCTCTATTGTAGTTCATCAAAGTTATCATTAGCACAAAACCAATCACTACACACACCAGCAATATTAAAAGATTTATAGTAAACAACAGGTTCTCTACCCTGACTCCGGGTAACCATTATTTCAGAACCGTACTTTTGCTGTAGTTTTTTAAATAACTTATCCGGATTTATTAAATTATCACACATGATTTTGCGCAAATCGGATAATTTAAATCTAAAATTATTACTTTTTTCAATATGGTCACAAACTTCTTGGAATGCAGTATCTTCGTGAATATTTGATGATGTTCTTGGTTCTTTAAGTGGAGGATTCATAAAAGAATCATAGCATTTTTTGTGATATCTGGCTTCAACTGCAACTAAATCAGTAGCACGTAATCTTTCTTTCAATAAAAACGCCGTATCATCATAGTCCCGATCAGCAATTTCAAGAATTCTATCAGAAAAATAGCTATTTTTAATAACATGTCCTATTTTATGAGCTTTATCCCAATTTTTGCCACAAAATATACAAAGATTTTTGTAATCGAAACTTAAACTTGATGATGTCGTCGAGTTTATGCCTGAAGAAGATACTGGTACTGGTATCGTTCCTGGTACTTGTATCGTTGATGATGATGATGGTGGTAAGTTGAGTTCACGAGGTTTCTCCAGTTTCGGTTATTTTCGAGGTATGTCAGACGATCTCAAACGAGAATATGATTTAACACAATTTTCATGGAAATCGTATGAAATTTTTCCATCCCACAATTTCCATTTATCATCAAGTCTAATTTTACTGTTATTAATTAAATTTGCCAATCCTTTGGCCTGAACAGTTCGTATTGGAGTTTCATTGCGCAGAAGTTGTCCACAAATTGTCCATGACACCGTCGTATTATCCATTTTTAATAAACTGAAAAAAAAGTTTATGCTTATTAAAATAAAATTATATTTACTTAATCTAAGTACTTAAAAAAAATTGAACATGCATTATTTATTTGAAAGCAAAAAAAATTCTGTGTTACAGCTTTAAAGTCATAAAAATTTTTAAAAAAGTGAGATTAATTTTAAGAAAAGATTTTTATAATATAAATAAAGAATTTTATCTAGAGAAAAATATCCATTTTTGCTAAATGTTGTAATAAAATGGAACTGAATAAATTGTTTACTTTTGCGACTTGATATTCAACATAATTATTAATTGAAAGACGTATACTTATGATATTTATGATTAAATTTTTATGTCAACTATTTAAATCAAAATGATTTCACTCCAATTAATAACCAATAATTAACTAATTATAAATTGTAACTTTTTTATTACTCCGTTTTGATTATCTTTAAATTTACTAAATATAGGTTAGAAGTTGAATACAACGGAATTAAATTTTTTTGTCCAATATTTTAATTTAATATACACTCTAAACTTAAATAAATAAACTGTACAATTATTACTTACTTAAAATTTGTTAAACGTCACTTTTATATTTTTATATTTCACTCAAAAAAATTAAAAATAAACGTGTTTCGAGGTTTACAAACATGTACTCTCAATATTATGTACAGACAACCGGGAGATTCTTTCCGAACATGCGCAGTCCGTTACAACACAGTACATGTAACTGTGTTAGTGCTTGTAGATGAAACGCGTGCGCTGCGTGGTACAGGGCCGTAATAATTCTAGTCAGTTTTTATAATTAATTACAAAGCAAATTTAATTTTTATTTTTTGCAGCTAAACTAAAGCAGATAACAAAAAAATGAAAAAGAACTTTTTTGTGTAGAATTTTTTTCTCTACAACTTTTACTTGAAAGTTTTTTTTCTATTTCCTACCGTTATTAAGTTATTTAAAAAAAAGGCATTTTTCAACCCTTTTTTTATTTTTTTCATCCCTTTCCCCTTAATTTTAATCAAAATTTCTTTCATAATATCATTATTTAAGTATTAATGAACACATTTTTACTCATTGCGCCAAAACTGGTCAGATCATGGTTTCATTTAACTTTTTACTGGACTATAATGCAATGTTAGATGCCCTAAAGGTGTTGACAAAAGGGTACAAATCAGAGTTAGATCGCGAAAAGTCTAAAGCAGAAGCAGCAAAGGTAAAGAATTCACATACATTTCCTATTTTCCCAAATAAGACAAATTTAGAAGTTACAAATGGAAATAATACTATTTCTAGAGATTTGAATGTAATCAAAGATGCATTACTATCAAATCAAAGTGAGTTTAATGTTAGAAGAGATTATAGATTAACTCAAAAATCAAACTATAATATCTGGTTTGATTATTTAAAATCAGAACTTACTAGTTGTGATTTATCAGATGTAATAGATGAAAATAATAGTAATAATAATAATTTATCAAATTCAATGAATAATAAAAGAAAATGCCTTGTTAGAGATATTATTATTAATCATTTAGATGAAGATTATCACAAGAGAATTCTTGATATTTCTGAACCCGTAGAAATTTTAAAAAGAATTAAAGAATGTAGAAAAGAACAGATAAACCTTACATCAAGTTCAGTTATAAAAAGATTGTATTCAATTAACATGAAAAAGAATGAGAAGGTCAATGATTTCTGTAAAAGATTTCATCAGATCATCAGAGAATATGAATCTTGCGGAGATGGAGAAAAATTAACTGAGCAAGAAATGAGATCTGCTTTTTATCAAGCTATAACCCCTCTAACTCCCCAACTAATGTCCGCAGATTTTCTTAAGAGATCTCATTCAAAGGAGATGATGACAATAAATGAAATGAAATCTTTTATTCTACAGTTAGAAGCAGAGAAGAAAACCGGCGACGTAGAAGATACTATCAAATCACAGACAGCAAAATTTGATGGTAAGACGAAATGTTACAGATGTGCTCAGATTGGACATAGAATTGACGAATGTCCATTGGCAAAAGTCGTGTGGTTTTGCTACTATTGCCAAGATTTAAAAAATCACAAGGGTACAGAATGCAACGAGGGAAGACTCAAAAGTAAGGTTCTAGATAATAATAATATCAAACCTAGAGGTAAAGTAGATAGACGAGGAGTTATTAAAGTTAGAAATAATGTGAATTCTAAGCCATATAATAATGATAGACGTTTTAAGAATTATAATAAGAATAATCAGCACTCAGCTCAAAATGCACCCAAACGAGACAGTAGAAGTGCAAAAAAAGTGACTGATGAAAGACAAGGTAAGAAATTATTAAATGAAGATTTAATAGATGAGATTAAATTTATTGCTGATTCAGAAGCAACAGATCACATAGTAAAGAATCGATTGACATTAAGTAATTTTGAAAAATGTGAAAATAAAGTAATTAGGAGTGCCAATAAGAATAAATCGGCTGATATTTTAATAGATGGAAAAGGTGATCTTTTGCTCTACACGAATCAAGATAACAAGATAATCAAATTATCAAATGTTATTAGTGCTAAAGATGTATCAGATAATTTATTATCATTAAGAAAATCAATAGATAAAGGATTTAAGATTTATTTAGATGATAAGACTTTGAGAGTATTTAGTAAAAATTTAGAAGAAATAATACTAGAAGGAATATATGAACAACCCAACTGGATCTTGAACTTCAAAGTTAAGAATTACATCGACGATGAAAACAAATTAGATCGGGAATACAACGCTTACCGGTGTAAAGCTGTAATGATTCAAGAAGATGATACCAATGAATCAGAAGTAGATTTCCAAAGGAAGGAGGGAGATACAGAAAATGAAGAGGTTAAGTATTCTTCAATTAGGAGCGAGGAAGTTACATCACCTCCAGAAATAGAACAACATCCTAAAAATCCAAATGATGACATGTTTAATTGGGATTCTAGTTTAATAACTAGAAATACAATTAAACTAGATGACATCGAGAGCATTAAGAATTTAGAAGAGCTATTCACATCAAATCCATTAGAGCAAGGGACAACAGAGTGAAGTAAAAGAAATGAAGCTATGTTATGGCATGTAAGACTTGGACATGCTTAATTGAATTATCTCAAGAAATTACAGAAGGTATACAGCAAATGAGAAAAAGTTAAATTTGATGATTCAATCCTAGACTGTGAAATATGCATTATGTCAAAGATGCAAAAATTACCATTTAAAGAAGTTAGAAGACGAGCATCAAGACTATTACAAATAATACATACGGACACGATGGGTCCAATAAAACCAACTTCACACCCAGGACACAAAAGATTTATTAATGTGTACATAGATGATTACTCCAGATTAGCTAGAGCATACCCAGTAAAGACTGAAGATGAATCAGGAGAAACATTAGAAAAATTTCTTATATCTACAAGAAATTTGCTTGGCAAATATGAAAAAGTATGCTACGTTAGATTGGATCAAGGAATAGAGTTCACTAGTAGAAAATTTTTATATGTTTTAAGAGAAGAAAAGATAGAATTAGAATTAACACCGCCTTATACCCCTGAACACAATGGAGTCTGAAAGATTCAACGCTACGTTGCAGAGAAAAGTCAGAACCTATATGTTAGATTCTGGTTTACCCAAGAGTTAGCAGTAGATGCAGCTGTTCACTCATACAATCGAACACCACATCAATCTATAGACTATGATGTACCATTAATGAAATTTAATAAGAATGAAAATTGTCATTTTGACAAAATTAAAAGATTTAGATGTATTGAATATTGCAACGTGGCCAGTTGACTCACATTGGGTAAACGCCAATTTACCACCTGATACTAAACGTTTGCTGATAACATGTAAGTCAGATTGGAACTTAGATGATAATTGTTAATAGTACGAAAATCGTTGAGAGTGGCGCTAGAGCGTTTCCCCACTTCTCAATGCTAATTAATGTACGCGGAAGCCATGTGCATCTAGTCTTTGTTCAACCCCCATAATGTATACTTCTGTAATTGATATATTTGTTAAAATATCCCGTGAAAAAATATTCTGATCAGATCTGATATGGCCTGATATGGACCGTCCATATCAGGCCTGATATGGAAATTGGCCATATCAGACTTGATATGGCCTGATCAGGGCTGATATGGCCATATTAAGATGTAGACAACCCAGAAGGAGAAATAAAATTTATCATTTCTGATTTTATTTTGTTTTGTAAAAAATATTTATAACACTAATTCGTAGTTAATATGAAATTGATTTTAGTATATTTAGTTGTTTGTCCAACTTTATTCAAAAACAGGTAAACTTTGTAGTAGAGTAAAAAAATTCTACTCTTTTTGGAACTTAACACTTCAGAGTCAAGTATCTAGAAAAGAACAATTCCGCGACCATGCGCCATCTACCGAAGACTTTTAATACTAGTTTCGACAGTGCGGAACATGTGATTGCTCCATGGTGAAGTCTTAGTAACTAACTAATATGTCAGATTTATAATATTTCATTGATTATTTTAATTTTTTCCAAAATTTTCAAATAATTTTAATAATTCATCAATAAATAACTGAAAATTAAATTTCATGATAAAAATGTAAATAATACACAAAAGATTTTTTCATTTGACATAATATTGCATGAAAAACAATAATAATAATATCAATTTCATATTGTATTTTGTAACGGAGTGATCGTTACTCGGTAAATTCCCCATTTCGGTACCTAGTTATTTATCGACTGCTCACAGTGCGCTGTGATCTAAAGCTCGTTCAGAGCTAGTAAGAAAGGCCCCGAGGTGGAGAAGCTAGCGTAGTGGTAGTGGGGAGAGCAGAGGAAGCAAAAAAGAACGAGCGAAATTTGGTAAGACTCATTGTGACTGAGTGGCTCGACTAGACGACACGAAAATTTTTCTAAAACATCCAGCTAAGGTAATTATTTTTATTCTGCTTGTCCAACGTGGAACGAAGCGATAACATTTTGTTAATTTATTGCTTGCTAGGCCGCCTGCCAGCTTGCGTAAATTAATCTTAATTGGTAATATATTCTAATGCTGATTTGCGGTTACAGGCGTAATAAATAACCAGAGAGTGAGTGATGGTGACGAGAGTTTGCCGCCAAATTGAGAATACCAGACCGAGGGAAAATTCACACCAGTACCCGAAGACGAGGAGTTGCTGCTCACCGTTAGAGTGCAGATTAAAATTATAAGAATACTCCAGGTACAAATAACGAGTCTTAATTATTCCTCGGGTCTGCGGCATCAGCCAGGCAACACGTCGGCTGAAGGTCACCGCCATTTCGTGCTCAGTCACAATCGCTTATTATTTAGTTATCTTATTTTAAGTATCATTTATAAATAGTTTATTTATTTAGTATCAGATTTAACATTACGAATTGGACAAATTATAAAACAATTAATTAATAATACCAGGACAGGTTTCGGGTTATTAATTAAATTGTTAGGGAAAATTAACGTGTCTTTGTCATTACTTATTTTACACGTAGGCATGTCTGGGTTGATAATACTAGGCATTAGTTCGGGTTATTAATTCCAGATTTTTACGCCATGTGTAAAATTGTTTTAATTGGGAATCTATAAATAATAATTTGGCTTAAGCCAGTAGAAATGAAATTGAGTAAACCGCTAAATTAAAGTTATTTAAGGTAGTACCTCCGGTTTTAGAATTGACGTTCAGAATTTAATGAAATTTGGCATATTGGTACTTTATAATATCATAATTAAGCAGTAAAATTTTTGGAACCTGAGATTATATAATTTAAATTTCCTTCACCGCCAGTTACCTAAAAAAATTTACCTTACCGACAACTAATTTCTTATGACTTAGAAGACTTAGAAGACAGATCAATTGTCGTTCTTTTGTAATGTTTCATGGGTTACAGTTTAATTTTTTTCATAAATATGATATCTAAATGTTTTAATGTGTGTATTTTATTATATAGAATTTACTATTATTTGACATACATTAAGTGTTATGTATGAAGTATTAAATGTATATAACTTGTTAGAGAGCAAGTTACTTTTTGAATTTCTTTACAATTATTACATTGGCTACATTTCCGTTCGGATCACTCAGATGACCCCGCCGCAGAAAAGGTTAGGATGCGCGCGAAATTCAAACATACACCAATTTTTTTTTTTTTTCGTTTAATTTCTTAGCCACTGCGATTTGTTTTAGATTTTTTTTATACATCTTTTCGGTAATTACTTTACCTTTCTAATTAAATACTTTTTTTGTGCAATTTAATAAATTTAACTCTGACATTTCTGTAAATAGACACACGCAACTGACAATTCGTGTAAAAATAAATAAACGTATGCGCAATAGATTTCCGCGCATGAACTCATAAGTTGAGTGAAACAGAAAATATCTCTATCTCTTTAGTTTTTACGCGACGTTGTCAGATGAAAATACTACTGAAGCCAAATTACACAAAGCGCTCATTTGACACTTGTGATAACGGTAGTACTACCTTAAGACAGGAATTAATTCGACAGTGAAATTATTTTAATAAATTATTCGGCGCCAGAGTTGCAAATAATGCATTAAATTTCGTAATGCATTAGCATTTTCATTAGACATTAAATTTAATTTATTAATGAAAAATATTTTCATTAATGATTAAATCTAATTTTTAAATGGAAATAGATTTCGTTGACCATTAAATTTAATTTTTTAATGAAAAATATATTCGTTAATCATTAATTTTAATTTTTAAATTATAAATATTTTCATTACTTATTAAAAGTAATTTTTAATGGTGAATTTTGCCATTGATCATTCAATTTAATTTTAATTAAAGTATTGCCATTCATAATTGAATATAATAGTGTGTTCGGACTCCCTGCTCCGAGCGCATCACCATTTTTTTTACTCGAAACAATTTTATTTAAGAATAAGGAAAATCCGGATTAAGATGTACTGATTATTAAAACGATGTAATATTAAAAAATAACTGTTTATACCCAACTATATATATATATATATATATAAAGATATAAGCTCATCCTGATGTTGCACTCATCAAGCAAGACCTTTCATTTGAGTGCCCACTTGCATTTTGATATATTTTTCATATATACATATATATAAATATATGAAAAATTGATAGAGCTAAAGCATTTCGGAATCTAGTTATTTTCCAAATTTTTTCTAGAAAAATTATTTGATACAAAATTAATATCAATCAATTACAAGTCAAATTCTCAACTTTCTATGTTTACTACCTTTTTATCCGTTGATGATGATTTTAATCTCGATTCTGTTTATTTTAAAATAAATAATCAATTGATTAATATGAATTTTGAATTTGAATTTTCTCGGGTTGAAAAACAAAGGGCGGATCGTCCTAGTGAACTAGAATGCGAAACTCGAAGACACTATAATATTTCAATAATACCCATTACATATATAATTTGGATTAAGTTTTTTCTTCACTAAAAACAAACATCAATTTTTGAATTCTTTTGACATTTATTGTATTCACCAACGCTCAGCGCTCCACGCGGTCGTATACAGTATTATATTCGGTGACTACCTTATCGATCGTGATTGTTTTTCAAACTTAATGGCAGCATTGTTTGTGTTGCAATTTATTTCTCTTCTTTAAATAAATATAGTACCACATTTAAACCTTAAATTAAACAAAAACAAACATAAATCAAAATAGTTTACTGTGGTGAATTTAAATTCATGGTTTTAATTCTTCTACTAAATTTGTCGAAAAATATTAATTAACTGTTGTGAGAGAAATATAACCCCTTAGTTTTTATTTGTTTATTGTGAATTGTATTGTAAATTAATTTGTTTTTTATATTGTTGACATGTAAGTATTACTTCATCTTAAATGTAACTATTTTTAATCATTAACTACGATGATATAATAAAAGCTATTTATAACTACACTATAAATAATGCTTTAATTAAAAAAATAAGTGCAAATTTTTCTTGGTGAATTATTTAAATATTTCTTTTAGGTCTACATCTCCGTCCGATTCTCCGAGAAGAAAAAAATTCAAAACATCAAACCCGCTGGAAGACAATGAAAATTACAGATTACAATCACTGGAAAAGTCAATAAGTCAAGTTAAAATTACAACGTCTGTTCAACTTGCAAATTCAAGTCAACGCTCCGATCAAATCGTAGATGTTCATCATTTTAACGACTTTGAAGATTCGACTGAAATCTCACCGTCAGCATCAAAAAGTACCGAGGATTATAAATCTCTAGATCCAAAATCATCTGAAAGTGAGATTGTTGATAATGATTTACGTGACAAGATAAATAAAATGACTTGTCTTGATGGTAAATTTTTCACAGTTGACTTCGAAAATTCGAGCTTAACTGGTGCAGTATTTGCTTTTTGTGATTTTTGTCCTTCGAAAAAATCTATTAAAGGTTCTATACGTACTACATCAAATTTTACTTCACATCTGAAGGTACAATAAACCAATTTAGCGTTCATACTTTAATAACATTCGTCGTAACGTTATTAGTAAAGATTATATTATATGATTATTTTCATTCTCCAACGAATACACCCCGATGATTTCCAGAATTATTTGGAATACTGCAAACTAAAACGTGAAGTTAAGCATGATGTTATTATCAACAGAAAACGTTGATCATGCACTTTCAATCAAGATCAATTTGAAGATAATGTTACCAACTTGGTCTTAAAATTTATGTTGCCCTTTAGAATTGTTGAAGATTCAGTATTCAGGAAAATATTTGATGGTTAGTAGATACTTATATTTAATTTTTAATACTGAATTTATGCTAATAAATAATTTTTTTTTATATTCTATTAACTTTAGATATGAATTTAATAAAAGGAAATCTTCAAATGAAACATCTCACACGTTATACGTTGGGGAAAAAAGTCGATGAAAGTTATGAAAAAATTATGCAAGAAGTACAGGAACAAATAAAATTAGTAGTCGAACAGAATGCATATGTTTGCACAACAGCTGATGTGTGGACCGGAGGAGCACGCCGATATTTAGGTGTCACTATTAGCTGGGTAATTATTAATAAGTAATAATTATGCTATATATAGTTTGGTAGGATATTTAGTCTTAAAAATAAAATCAGCTTTCTTTGAAACTTACAAACTATTGTAATAAAAATTTTTTATTTCATATATATTAATTTTATTTTAGAAAACTTAGCAGAAAATAATGATGAAAATAACGACAACGAAATGGAAGATGATGATGATGAAAATACCAGCAGTGTCGAAGAAAATGTCGATGACTTTGAAATGCCGGAACTTAGCTCCGATTTTAGTGATAGTTGTGACCGAATTCTTCCAGTACACTGTAGGTGTGCTAGTCACACCTTAAATTTAATTGCATCGACTGACATAGCTAAAGCTATTGCTGCTGATGAAAGGCTTAAGCGTAAGCATAAAAGCGTGATGAATAAATGTTCATCTTTGTGGAAACTATTGCGTTCACCTAAAAAAAGAGAGCTGATCAAAGAGGAGTTGGGAGTTTCTATTAGCAAGCCTGTTGTGACAAGATGGAACTCCAGTTATGATTGTTTAACTCAGTTAGTTAAACTTCAAAATAAATTAGTTGGTACTAGTTTCAACAATGAAATAAAGCCTCTACAGCTTGCAGATTTCAATTATCTTCGCGAATTTTTAAATTGCACGAAGCCTTTAGCTAATGCTATAGATACATTGCAAGGTGATAAATGTTATTATGGCATTTTGCTACCCCAACTAGTTTCAGTGATCAACCAAATGACTGAACTTAAGAATAATGATGACATAATTTACTGCAAATCAATTATCAGCTGCATTATTGATGCAATTAATAAGCGGTTTAAAAGTTTATTCAACTTTTTTCAACCTAACATCGATGCGGCTATTGCGGCTATTTCCTGCCTACAATTCAAAGGCCGTTGGTTATCTAAGTTTTCTGAGGATGAGCAACGTGAGGTCCATAAACGCTTTATAAATGCAGTATCTAATGAAGCTGAGACTGAAATGTTGGAAACTCAAAAAAACCAAAATGAAAAAGACATTGATGACAATTATCAGTTTGGACCTGATTTAACAATCGACGAATTTAGACCGTCATCGTCTCAAGGTGAATTGAAAGCAGAAGTCACTCGATTCTTGAAAACTAATGATAACTATTTGAGCATGTTGGACAAATTTCCATTAATCAGGAAAATATTTTTAAAATACAATGTTATTTTACCTTCTTCAGCAGCGGTAGAAAGGCTCTTTAGCCATGCAACCTTGATGAATTTGCCGAAGTTTAATAGGCTTATGGATGAAAATTTTGAAAAGAGAGTGTTGTCAAAAGCTAATGCTTCAAAAAAGTATTTTACATAACATAAAAAGTAATTACATAACTGTAATTTATATCATTATAAAAAATTCTCATAAATATCTGCGAAGCTTTATTTTTAGCTACCTTCCTACCAAATATAAATTAAATTTACTCAATAAATCTGGAGTATGCATTGCACGACACACAATGTAAAATTAACTTATTATGATAATAAGATAGTTAATTTATTATGATAAGAATTTAATTTAGGCTTCATTCGAAAAATACTCTAGCTCTAGCTACAAAGTTAAGAAATTATCTGGTATCTTGTGAACTATTGATATTTTTATTAAAGATATAAGTTTATTCCGATGTTACACTCAAGAGCTTTCATTTGAGTACCCACATGTATTTTAATATATTTTTCATATGTACTTATATATATGTAGGGGCTCTATGTGGAGCGATCTACGATTATTATGTGCGTTGTTGTTGTTTGGAATGTAGCAGCTCTGCAGCAGAGCTTAACTACGAAGATTGTGTGTTGTTGTTTGACTGTGTAGTCAGAAAGTTGGAAGAAGGGGGAAAGGTAGAAAAGGAATTTGATTGGGTAAGGCGTTTCGTGTAGACAGTGACACACACTCATCAGCTAGGCCATTCGTGTCACTGTCTCGGCCCAGGACGCCTGTGGAGTAGGAGTTGGAAATTGTTATATATTGAAACAGGCGTGAGGAGGAGCGCTTGCGAGAGGCGATGATGTTAGTGCCATCTCTCAGCTAGGAGCCGAACCCTATATATATATTATATATATATATATATATATATATATATATATATATTGTAACAGAATAAATTACCCTTAATCGATAAGTCGCCAGAGATCGATAACTTTTCGACTAGCATTTGAGCGCATCGATCTTCGGGCCTAGAGAGAGAGAGAGTAGTAGGAGGGGGTATTTTGGGCAGTCCTTAAATAGGTGAGCCATGCGTTGTGTCGGGAGAAGTAGTGAAGTGTACGAACGAGCAACATCACCTGCCAGGAGTCCAAGAAGGAAGCCAGTAGCAACCAAAGAGTTTCTTCAAACCAAACTTACACCAGGTATTGGACTTTGAGAATGATGAGCCTTGGAGCCAATTACCCGGCTCATCAATAATACTACTTCTCATTCATTAATTGAATTTTTGGTAATTCAATTGTTTAATAATATTTTGCTTAGTAATAATTAATTGTTTAATTGAGTTGGGTTCGTTAGCAGTTGGAGCATTCTTCTTGGGGATTTTATACCCGAGGAATGTTCCAGACCTCTTGGGTTAGCAGTCGTGAGTAATTAGATTATTAATATGGCCAGTTAATAATTATTAACATCTCAAGATTGGCTAAATTAAATTCATTTTTATTAATAAAATTTAATTAAATTCTGAACATCGAGAATTATTCCAATCAGCAACTCACGATTGGTCAAGCATCGGTACCCGAGGTCAAGCTTATTACGCAGTAACGAACAACGGCGTCCATTTTGAGCGCGCAAATTCCTTGTGAATTTTATGACGCAGTAAACTTATAAAATTAATAACTGGACTATTATTATAAATTACAACAATTGAATTATCATCTAATTATTATTTTTTATTGAATTATATTTTAATATTTATTGGGAAAACTTTTTTTTACTGAAAATTAATTCCTGAAAAATTGCGACGCAATTAAAAATCGAAACCAGCGTGGATAATATTTTCGGAATTCATTTTTACATCAAGATAATTTATTGTAAATTAATTATCTAGTTGGCAATAGCATTAATAATAACTGTCTGGTCGAAAATTCCACGAAGTTGATTTTTGAAAAATGAAACTCGGGTCATTTTTATGGAAATTAATTCATAAGTGTAATTTCATCATTTTATAAAAATTCCTCAGAATTTATTTAATTACATGGATATTAATTCCGGGAATTTATAATTGGCTAAATTAATTGGTGAAATTTTATGATAATATTATAAATATCTAATAATTTAAATTTACGAGTAAATTTTGCGACGAGCGTCCGTCGAACATTCTGGAATTTCCTTTGCCCTGAGAATGAAGCTCGTGGCCATTTTGTGAGAAAGAAGCGTCGGTTTTGAGTCGAAGTTATTTTATTAATTATGGGAATAATTCCAAGTTTTTATTGCGAGCTAATGACTGAACAATTTTAGAAAATTAACGTTGAAATTTTTGGAGTCTAATTTTTGTAAATCCGGAAATAAAGTAAAGTAGAGTGTGTGTGTGTGTGTGTGTGTGTGTGTGTGTGTGTGTGTGTGTGTGTGTGTGTGTGTGTGTGTGTGTGTGTGTGTGTGTGTGTGTGTGTGTGTGAGCGGGATATGGGTGTGAAGACGCGTGGGTAATGTGTGTGTGAGATAGTACCGCTCAAGAGGCACGTTGAGCACGCTTGAGTCGATCTGACTCCGGGGCGGGAAATCCTAGAAGCCGCTGTATAGTCGCCAAGTGGGGTACAGCGGTAGTAAGATAGAAACTGTGGTATAGACGCTCCGTATGAGGGTACTGCAGGAATAAGACTTTTGACAGTTGTAAGGATTTACACATCGCCCTCACAAACGATTAGTCTCTGTGTGAGGTGCTTTGCTGGCTACCTAGGTTAAGTTGTGTGGAGTCAATTCTAGTTAGCCGTTAGTGAGGCTATGACATTAAGTCAATCTGGTTAGCCGTTAGTTAGGCTATGACATGAAGTCAACCTGGTCTGCCGTTAGTGAGGCTGAGTCGTAGTGTTGAGTCGTGGAGTAGAGTTAAGCTAGAGTAGCGTGTGGCTCCCTGTGGGAGGCGTGAATTAATTTGTGATTGTCACTTAAGTACCATTCAAGAGTAACGTTAAGCACGCTTAAGTCCATCTGACTCCGGGGTGGGGAATAGTTGTAGTAGCGACTTTCCTCCGGAAAGCGTGAAGTAAGAAGTCGTAGTGTTAAGTTAGTTGTAAGTAAGTTGATGTACGTGCAAGTGCACAAGTTGTTAATTGATTTTGTTAGTAAATTTTTGGTACCGTTGTTAAATAAAAATTTATTCATTTTCAGAACACCTTCCTCCACTCTCTCTCCCTGTAGATCATAAGCTCAGCTCTGGTTTCCGGTTCCAGGAACCGTGTTGAAAAATCCTGGTGGCGCCCTTGTTTAATTTAGAATCATTTTTGTTTATTATATTGTCTTTCACTTAAATTAATCAGGGGCCAATGAACGAGAAATAAACACACCCGTTACAATATATAGATTGTTAACACCCACCCCCGTAATCCATATTATAAGTAGGTTGTTATAAAATCTGCTCTTATATCATTTCTACATCACATACATAAGATTCTTACCGAATTTAAAACCTGTAGAAGCTATAGCTTGGAAATTGAAAATTTTCATTGTTAAGACCCATCCCCGCAACCCCCTGTAGGATGGGATATTGGAAAATTGGTTCATAAACTATTTTTACATCACTTACAGAAGATTCCTACCAAATTTGAAGTCGATAGGAGCTATAGCTTGAAAATTAAAAATTTTCATTGTTAATACCCAACCCCGCGACCCCTTATGGGGGTGAGATATCGTAAAATTCGTTCATAGATTATTTCTACATCTCTTACAAAAGATTTCTACCAAATTTGGAGTTGATAGAAGCTATAGTTTAAAAACGGGAATTTTTCATTGTTAACGCCCCCGCAAACCCCTTTGGGGTAGGAATTTCTTAAAATCCGTTCTTAGCTGACCTCTACATGGTAAAAGTAATATCCCTGCCAAATTTCAAGTCTCTAGGTCTTATAGTTCCAGAGATATCGTGATGAATCAATCATCTATAGAACAGCTCCTATATAAATATTATAACGGGATTTCGCCTGACCCGGGGATTTACCAAGCCAGACTCACCGTTTATATTAAAATTTGGCTTACTTAAAAAAAAATTATCATTAATAAAAGGGCGCCAGGAGAATGATCTCCAACTAATTACTGCTTCGACTTCGGCTAGCTATTACCTCTTCTTCAGGGCGGCGGACCATGCTGAAATACTCGTCGTTAAAAAAATAGGACAGCAAAACAAACGAAATTCTTAAAATTACTTGAAATAAATTCAGGAAAATTAAAAAAAATAACAATTTATTCAACAAAATATATGTCGGCGGTCGATATTAATTTTTAACAAAAATTATTAAACGTCGTAACTTAAATTTGCACTCAATTTTAACAAAATTAAAATTAATAAACGTCGTTATCTCATTCAATTCTTACTCTCACATTCAACAGCATTATTCATATTTGTTAAAAATGCTAGCCGTAAGATGGACGGTGTGGCTTAATGTATATAGAATAAGTGAAAGGAAATTTAGTGTAGACCGGATAGCTCAAATGGTAGAGTAGCCGACATGTCTTCGGAAGGTTCTGGGTTCGAATCCCAGTCCGAGCTATCTAATAATTTTTTCTCGCATATTCTATACACTCACATTAAGATGATCCTCTCCATAATCCTTTCTCAATCCTTTCCTACCAAAATATCCTGTTACGTGAATGTTGGAACGCTTCACGTAATAATTATCCGTAACTCCTATCCTTTCCCGCTTCACAGCATTATTTACATTTACAAATATTCTATATAACAAATATAAATAATGCTGTGAAGCAGGAAAGAATAGGAGTTACGGATAATTATAACGTGAAGAGATCCAGCATTCACGTAAAAGGATA
>CAJNRD030001118.1:8262565-8276757 GCA_905319865.3 Cotesia congregata
TTGATAGGAAAGGATTGAGAAAGGATTGTGGAGAGGAACTTCTTAATGTGAGTGCATAGAATATGTGAGAAAAAATTATTAGATAGCTCGGACTAGCGACCGGGCACAAACACACTCTCAGCATTACAAAAAAAAATAATCGTAAAGCGTTGAATCCTCGCGTATTATTTTGTTAATTAAAATATGTTACAAAATCACAACGTGGACTCTAAACGCTGGATTCAACACTGAACAAGAACGTCGACTTACCAAGAAATTGAGCGTCATCCTCATCTTAGCAGCTTGGAAAGCTTCGAGCGGTCGACTCAAATAAATCATGAATTTAGAAAATAAATACTCAATACAAATTACAATTAATTTCAAATTAACAACTCGCGACAATACTTCGAAATTAATTTTAGGTTGCGGAGCGCGCAAAAGCGCGTCCGTTTCCGTCGACAGTCCAGCCTCGAATCGTCTTCTTCATGGAGGAGTACCCACTTCTTCCTTCATTGAAGTTGGTGGCGCTAGTCTTCATTTCCATTGGAATTGATCCCCGTCGATAGTTGATCTAGGTCCGTATAACAGTCAACGGACCTTCACAACAGTTTTTAGTCACCTCTGCTCCTGCAGTACTGACTAACCAACTGTCATCGATGTTGATCGTCGTTTTGGAAAATAGCGGCACTGCAGCGTCGATCGGTATCCAGGCCTCTCGGGTGTTTACGCCGCTCGGTGCCTCTTCACTTCGGTACTCGCTTCGGTACTAGCTTGTTTACGTCGTAGCTCCATCCTTGTCGCTCCAATGCATAGCCTCGTACCCACTGTGACTCGCTCTGTCTTCGTTACTCGTCCAGCGTTACGCATTTTACACAAAATAAATTAATAAAAATTAGTATAATTTTCATTCATTCACACATAACATTCACGACGTTGGATTCGAGCCTGGAATATTATAATACCCCAAGTATTGGGGGTCGAATAAAAATTTACCACGTTACAATATAGATTTCCAAAAAAAAATTTTCAACTATCTTATTTTAGGATTTTTAATGGGTACGGTGATAGGTTCTGTTAAATAAGAAACGTGAAGTTAAGTTTACTATGTATATTATACGATTCACGACAGAAATATATCACCCGGAGCCGCGTGCACTCAGGACGGGGAGCTAGGTCGGAATAATGGTGTCCACTACTGCACTTTGGGTATCAGAGTTGAAGTTCAAAGGGTAGTAGTGGGGTAGAAGGCCCCGAAGATTTGCGAAGGGACACGAAGGAAATCTTCGGGAAATAGAAAAGTGTGAGAAAAGTGCAAAGGGGCCATAAGCCTTCGTGACGTCAGCGGGCCCGAGAGTACAGCTGGCCATCTGACCTTGGGTCCTTTATCGCTTGGGTTTATTGCACATAGAAAAAAGAGTAATAAACAGGAAAGGTTTTAGGAAAGTTGTTGGGAAAAAACTCATAGGAAAAACCCATAAGCCGGAGAGAAAAGACTCCGGATCTTAAAATGTACAAATATTTACAACTTAATCCTATTACAACTGAAAATTTATAACGAAATTATTCTATTGAATTTACTACATTTTACAATCTCAAAATCTCAACTGTAGCCTAAATGTCTAACAAAATAATTTTAATTTTTACTAAATTTTTACCTAATTTTTAAATAATTTTAAAGTCAGCGGTCACATGACCGCCACATTATAAATAACGCATTTGATTATAACAAATTTTTAACCAATTACAGTAAAAAAATTTTAAAATTTATTTTCTTATGGCTTTCAGTAATAAAAAACCGAACCACTCGGGATTAAAAAAAAAAATTTTCAATGTTTTATTCATGTTGTTTATTTTTCAGCATTTTTAATTGTTTGTAAAAAAATTTTTAATTTTTCCAACGAGGATCTTTTCTAAAGCCTTCAACTAACAAGTCAAAAAAAAAAGAAAAAAATTTTTGACTTCCAGTTTAAGAATTATCCAGGTTTTATTGGTTACTTTCATTTTGAAAAATTTTGTTAATTAACAAAATCATAATTAAAAAGAAAATTGGGATAAAAATTCTTTGAATGGAAATTATTGTTTATTCAACTATCCAGCATGTGGCTGATTTTTTTTATTCCTTAATTTCGATATTTAATTAGTTAAAATAATTTTTTTTGTTGAAGCGTCCGAGTTGACCGAAGCGTGCGCGCGCAGAGTTACGCATTTTTTTGCTATTTTCATCGCTCAATTAAAATTATTAATATTGGTGCTACAGTCCGGGGAGGTAGGACTTTTTTTTAGGAAATTTAATGTGTTACGTTCCCGAAATCGGTCGATATTATTAATTAGGTTCAGGTAGGTGGCGGGCGTGGGTCGATAGACCCCGAGTGCCTCCTCACAGGTGAACTTACTCAGTTATCACTAAATTCTTACCATTTGAAATTCCCTTGGCTGCCGAACGATGGACTCCATATTCAGAACTTATAATTGTAAATTCTATTAATTTTGATTCACACGGAGTTGGGTGCCGTAAATAATCGGGAAGCTTTATTCGATTAAATGCTAGGTTTATTAATTAATTGAAGATAGAAAAGAATAATAATAGGAGGAGAGGCAAGCCTACATGTCCGCGCTTCATCAACTCCCAACTAGCACTGGCATTGTCTCCCCAGATTAATTATAACAACTTAAGATCGACGCCATGATGCATCTCAGGTTTCTTCTGAGAGAGTCATCGAGGCCCGGGTCTCATGCTGACTCGGATGTTTGGGCATACCGCGGGTCGTGACGGCTCCCTATCGCGAGAGATTTCCGTTACCTAGCTCGCGATAATCGCCAGCGAAGCAACTGAAATGCTCCCCGGAGTAGTTCGAGGAAAATTATATTAAATAATAAAAAAAAAAAGATTTCCTAGAACGTTACAAATGCCCTTTTTGGATCTTTTTTCAAATTCTGTACGGTTAGTTTTTTTTATGGAAATTATCTTTGGGAATTTTTTTTTTTGCTGTTGCAATTAAAACGATTATTTTAATTAGCTACGACGTAGTGTGCTAAGCATATTATTATTACGATTTTTGGGTTGCCAAAAATTAAGGCAGTACGACGATAATCGGCTGTTGCTGATTATTTACTTTACAAACGCGTCATAAAATTACGACGTGTATTTTCTGCAATTGTTATTCGACGTGTCCGAGTTACTAGTTACCTGCAAGTATCCTCGCCGAGTGATCTAATAATCATCAAGTCCGACGTGGAAGCCGAGAGCGACTTGTCGACGGACCAACCAGGAATGTCTTCACATCTACGTCTTCGACCAGGGTGAGTGGCGAAGGTTTCTTTAAACAATTAGCTCGTGGGATTTATCTAAGTACAGTAGTTTTTTTTGTCTTAATAATTAATTAATTATTATTAATTAAATTTGCCGTCGCTTGGCGTGACATATCGCCAAGGAATTTCAAGGTTGAGTTGAGTCAACAAACATAAATAATCCCACGAGGTATTTAGGTACCGCCATTGTTCTTGTGTTTACAGTTGTAATAGTATTATTATTAGTGTTGTTAAAATTACTTTTGGTTTTTTTTGTACTCCTGGGGTAATCGATGAGTTCGATTACCCATTGATCGAGCTTCGGGATCGTGCGATTTACCGACGTTGAGTAAAAGGTTCGTCTACGAAAAGGGAACCCGAGAAACGGCTACCGCGTCCGAGACAGGCAGTCGGACGTAAGTTACCCACTCTCAGCGGAGCGATTGGGACAGCGTAAAATTTGAGACTGTGTGAGACTCAGTGACGACACGTTGAGCGATTATTTTTCGTTGAAAACTTAATGATTTAATTATGTTTGTTGATTATTATTAATTAATTATTAATCAAAGACGGCGATCTGAATTTTGATTTATTTTGTTTACTCTTTAATGGTTTATCATTAATTGAATGCGGCGATTGAAGAAATTTATTAAATAATTTAATTATTAATTGAATTCGGCGACTAAATTTTTTTTTTAAATTTAGCTATTGATTGAATTCGGCGATTGATTTTTGGTTATTGAAATTTAATTATTAATTAAATTCGGCGAATAGATTATTTATAATTGAAAATTTGAATTAACTATTATTTATTAAATTCGGCATCATTTACCCGGTTTAATTATTTAATTAATTGTCATTAATTAAATCAAGCGACTATTAATTTTTTTTTATTTAGTTAATTAATTGTTATTAACTGAATTGAGCGACGATTTATTTTTTTTGTTAATTAATTGAAATTAACTGAATTAAGCGACGATTTTATTTTTTTTGTTAATTAATAAATTGTCATTAATTAAATTGAGCGAAGATTGAATTTTTTGATTCAATTGTTCTTAATTGAGTTGAGCGAAAGGTTTATTTTTTTTTTGTATTTAGCGAGTTATTATTAAGTGAATTATTATTATTAATTCATTGTTATTATTGCGGCGACTTTAATTTTTTTTTGTTTAATTTGTTGCGAAAGGCGAATCGACGACAGCGTCGACGATTATTATTATTTTTTTGCGTTTAATTCCTTTGATTTGTTAATCTTAATCAATTGTTTTCATTAATTGTTAATAAATAAATAATTTATTTTTAACTTCCCGCTAAAAATCTCAGATTTTCAAAAATCAGGAAGTTATTGTTTTCACTCCGTTTCACAAAAATCGAGTTTTCATCAGATCTCGACGTTTGAAGGTCACAGGAAGCTTCCCTGACTATTTTTACGATGATGTCCGTACGTCTGTATGTGTGTGTGTGTGTGTGTGTGAGTGTGTGTGTGTGTGTGTGTGTGTGTGTGTGTGTGTGTGTGTGTGTGTGTGTGTGTGTGTGTGTGTGTGTGTGTGTGTGTGTAGCTAACCTTGCTTGATACTTTTTGAAACGACTTGACCGATTTTATCGCGGTTGGTGTCATTCGAAAGGGCTTCACTAAACTTAGATTTCCTGAAAATTTGAACCGATTCAGATAGGTAGATTTCGAGAAAATGTAAAAAAAAGTGAAAAAAAAAGTTGTTTTTTTTTATTTTTTTCGATTATCTCCGAATTGGCTGAAACGATCGGTCTCAAAAACTAATCAGCTCTTAACCTTAAAAACCCCTATCGATCGCCACCAAAAACGTTAGAATCGGTTGATGCGTTCGTGAGATATCGTTGTCGAAAAAAATCGAAAAAAGTGTTTTTTTGTAATAACTTCGAAATTCAAGGCTCGATCGATTTAAAATTGAAAATTTTTCATGGAACTTTAAAAACTGCGTCGATTGCCGCCAACCGCGTGAAAATCGGTTCATTCATTCAAAAGTTATTGCCGTTTGAAAACTCAAAAAATTGTGTCTTTAAACTGCTATTAGAGTTTTGCGCACGAAGAGCTTAAATCGACACAAAAATAATATTTTTGAGCTTGAAGAGCTCAAAAACGTAATGTGTAGTTTAGAGCGTTTAAGTACAAAATGAGCGGGAAGTTGCAGGGATGGCCTTTAGAGTGAACCGTATTTATAATTTTTTTTTTTTTAAATAATTGTGAATTAATGCGAGTAATCCCGAATACTTTCCTCGTTCCCCTATAATTAAGTCGTACCCTTAAGGCCCGCCACCCGACGAAGAGTGTCCCGGACCGGAGTAGCCGGAAATCGACGTGATTGGAGCTAAGCTCCTGGCGCCCAACAACAGGTAAAGCAGGTAGGCCACAACATTGACTTCTGAGTCCGACATATCCAGGCTCCAACACCTAGTCCTGGCACCAACACCAAGTCCTGGCATACGTAAATGTATTTTACCTCCGCTATAATAAAAAAAAACACACACACACATACACACCCCCCGAGCGAGTCTAGTCCGTCCATGTATTCCGGGACTGGCTAAGTGTCGGCTAGGCCTCAGGGAACTGGGGTAGGAGTATTATCTCCGAGGGCACACCCGTTCCTAGTTATGACAACATGCTCCACTCCGTACGATGCGCTGGTATATCAAAAAAGTATGAGTTATTCAAAGGAAACAAACAAAAGTGGAAACGGGCTACATGCCCAACAAGCAGCGATTGACGCAAGCGCTGAAATGAAGCGTTCGCAAACGATCAAATGCCTTGAAAAGCTGATCAGTGAATTGAATGATTTCGCCCAATCAAAGGTCAACATTCACAAAGAGATAAAATCCAAGACGACTGGTGTAGCTAACGCCCTTCAAAGGTTTAAGAAGCTGGACAAGGAGTGGCGCTCATCATTGCAGCGCATATCCCATGCTACACCGGAGAAAGCCTGTCAGGCCGTCGTCGTGACTGACGAAGCAATGGACACCGGAGCTGAAGGTGACGGTGAATCAGTCGCGGAAGACAAAAGTGAAGCCAGCAACAAGTCAGGTAAGAGAAAAGATCGACCTTCTCCTGACCCAACAATCAGCCAAGCTATGAAGAAAAAGGATTTGAAGAAGAGCCCTCCATAAGGAGCGGCAGGGCCAAGCGACGAACAGGAATAAGCGTCAGTCTGGCGAAAAGTTCAGTCCAAAAAAGAGCTAAAGCGACAGAAGAAAGAGATGCTCTCAAAACAGATGACAAAGGAGCCCCGACCTGAACCCAAGCGAAAGAAATCGCGGAAATGGACCAGACCGGATGCCCTCATCATCCGGCTGACAGAGAAAGCAAAGTACGCCGAGATCCTGTGTCGAATAAAACAGGACGTCCCTGATGACCAGGTCCGCAGTACGGTAGAGGAAATCCATAAGACCAATGCTGGAGATATGCTAATAACTCTTTCGAGGAAGAGCACCGACAAAGTCCAAACATTGAAAAAGACCATTGCAGACATTCTGAAAGAAGACACAAAAGTAACCTGCAAAGGACCACAGGAGGTAATTGAGATCCAAGACGTCGATGATGACACAACTAAGGACCACATCCAGGGTGCCCTACAGAAGGAAGCTGAAGATGGCTGTGAGATACCACTAGAGGCAATCAAGATCCGTAAGGCCTATAGAGGTACTCAAATTGCCACAGTAGTTCTACCAGCAGCAACAGCACAGAAACTACTGGATGGAAGTAGCAAAATCCGGATTGGTTGGGTTAATTGCCGAATAAGGGCAACGAAGAGACCTATTCAATTCTTCAAATGCAGGCATTTCGGACATCATAGATCCCAGTGCAAAAGCAAGGTGGACCGGTCGAAGCTTTGCATCAGATGCGGACAAGAAGGGCACAAGATTGCTGATTGTAAAAATCCAGCCAAATGTACATTATGTGCTGAGATTGAAAGTGCAGAGAATGTTGCCCACCATGCCGGTACCTATAAGTGCCCCTTATTTCAGGATGCACTCCAGAAGTTGACGAACAAACAAACATGAGGATACTGCAGCTCAATCTCAACCATTGTGAGGCAGCGCATGACCTGCTCATGCAATCTGTGCGAGAACTAGAGCTTGACTTGGTACTGATAGCAGAGCCATATAAACACCTGAGTACCCAACCCTGGGAATCTGACAGCACATCCAAAGCTGTCATCTGGTCATGTGGCAAGCTCCCTTTCCAAAATGCAGTCGACAACAGCAATGCCGGCTTTGTAGCAGTATCAGTAGAGGGCATCCGCTTCTATAGCTGTTACGCTCCACCTAGCTTCTCTACTTCCGAATTCACCGCATTTCTGGATCGACTTGCCGAGGACGCGAAGCATTACCACCCAGTGGCAATAGCTGGGGACTTCAACGCCTGGGCAATAGACTGGGGCAGCAAGCATACAAACGCGCGAGGAAAAGAATTACTAGAAGCCTTTTCTACATTAGATGTAGTACTGCTCAACAGTGGTGACACACCAACCTACACCAAAGGAGACGCAAGTTCTATTGTAGATCTCACTTTCGTCAGTAGCAGCTTCACCAGAGGTAATATCAACTGGAAGGTGATGGATACCTACACAGCCAGCGACCACAACGCGATTCTCTAGGGAATATTAAACGCCCAGAGCCCGAGAAGACCTAAAAAGCAACTTAACACCATTGGTTGGAAGGTAAAAACTCTTGACCCAAGTACATTGTTAGTAGCTCTCAATAGTGACCAGATTATCGCGGGCTGCGCAGAAGAGAAGACCAAAGACCTGATGAAAATAGTGACCCAGGCTTGTGACGCCAGTATGTCTCGTAGACGTGGCATGAACACAAGACCTTCCGTTCACTGGCGGAACGACCACATCAGCGCCCTTCGTTAAGAGTGTCATTAGAAGAGAAGAATATCTCAGCGTGGCTACCGACGACTTAACTCTGCGAAGCTGGTCGCAGAGTACAAAAAAGCCCGTCGATCCCTGAACAAAGCCATCGAAGATACCAAAAGAAAATGCTGGAAGGAGCTCATCAACGAAGTGGACAGAGATCTGTGGGGTAGGCCGTATAAGGTGGTCATGACCCATCTTAAAAACCAGCTAATGCCAGCACCCACGTGTCCTCAACTCCTACAGAAGATCGTAAACGCATTGTTCCCCGAACAAAGCGAGTTTAACTACCTATTAGCGCAGAATGAAATAGATGACATTCCATCTGTCACGGAAAAAGAACTAATGGAGGCTTGTAATCGTGTAGGGAACAATAAAGCGCCAGGATTGGACGAGTTCCCCAATATTGCTTTAAAAATAACGATAAAAGCAGTGCCATCATTGTTCCTGGACGTCTACGACACATGCCTCAAGAAAGGGATTTTCCCTCGGAAGTGGAAGCAGCAACGACTAGTACTACTTCCAAAAAGAGAAAAGCCACCAGAAGAACCGTCATCTTATCGACCACTTCGTATGTTAAGCGCTGAGGAACTTGGAACAGAAGAGCGGCAGAGGAGCATAAGTCGATGACAACTACAGTGGGATGCCACAGTGAAGGGTAGGTGGACGCATCGTCTCATACCAAGGATCAACGTTTGGCTAAACAGGAGTCACGGTGAGGTCAACTATTATCTTACACAGATGTTATCAGGACACGGCTGTTTCCGGGCGTATCTCAACCGCTTCAAGCATGATAATTCCCCAGAGTGCCTGTCCTGCCCAGGAGTCAATGAAGATGCAGTGCACGTTTTCTTTGAGTGCCCACGTTTTTACCCACAGCGAAATGAGCTGGAGAATATCCTGAAGAGGAAAATCCAACTAGAGACAATAGTAGCAGCAATGCTGTCATCAGAGGCTGCCTGGAACGCCACAAACACGTTAGTCGTGGGAGTTCTCTCAGACCTGCGGTCCATAGAAAGAAGAAGAGCAAATGACGCCAATTAGAAGGAGGAAAGAATAACACCTTAGCCACCAGAAGAAAGAGCAGTAGCTAGATCCTCCCCTCACGAAGTAATGCCTGACGGCGGCTTCCATGGGGGACCAGAGGATAGAAGAGAAAGGGGTTTAGGGTTTAGTGGGTAGAGGCGCCAGCGTCGAGTTTTAGTATGAAGCTGCGTCGAGTCGCCAATATCCAGGCCAAACAGCTATGCCTAGAATACGTAAAAAGGATTCCCCTTTTTACGTAAGGGAAAAAAACACACACACACACACACATACACACACACACACACACACACACACACACACACACACACGCACACACACACACAGACACCTGCAGCCAGAGGACGGCAAAGACGGTGCATGAAACCCTAGGCCGCTTACCCAGGTCCTGCCCGGTTCATGCCGGATTCCGATAGGTTCGGGAATAGGTTCGAACCATCCTCGGCCTTGGTTCCCCTTTGGGAATTGGAACACGCTCTGAGTATCCGTCCGGTAGACAAGGAGAAGTACGCTGAAATACTGCGTCGTATAAAGCAGGCCGCTCCCGACGAACAGGTCCGCACAATTGCGGAAAAGATCTACAAAACCAAAACCGGGAACATGCTGATTACGCTCTCATAAAAGAGTATTGACAAAGGTCAAGCCTTGCAAAAGGCCATCACAGACGTTCTTCAAAAAGAAGCTGAAGTAATTTGCAAAGGACCGCAGGAGATGATCGAAATCCGAGACATTGATGATGACACGACGAAGGAGCACATTCAGACTACCCTGAAAACGGAAACCGGAGAAACTTGCGAAATACCGCTAGAGGCTATCAAGATCCGTAAGGCCTACAGAGGTACGCAAACGGCTACAGTGACATTACCAGCAGCTGCAGCACAACAGCTACTGGAAAGAAACGGCAAAATAAGGATTGGCTGGGTCAACTGCCGAATGAGAGCAACAAAGAAGCCGATACAATGCTTCAAATGCTGGCACTTTGGGCACTTTGGATCTCAGTGCAAAGGTGAAATCGACCGATCTAATCTCTGCATAAGATGCGGAAGAGAAGGACACAAGATTGCTGAGTGGAAAAATCCAGCCAAATGTGTATTATGCACTGACGATCAAAGTGTGCAGGACGCTGCCCACCATGCTGGCACATACAGATGCCCGTTCTTCAAAGAGGCGCTCGAGAAAATGATAAATAAACGAGCGTGAAGATACTGCAGCTCAACCTCAATCATTGTGAGGCTGCGCATGACTTGCTCATACAAACCGTGCGCGAACTAGAGCTAGACTTAGTACTGATAGCAGAACCATATAAACATCTAAGTACCCAACCCTGGGAATCGGACAGTACCAACAAAGCTGTTATTTGGTCGTGTAACAAATCACCATTCCAGAAGGCAGTCAACAACAGAGAAGCTGGATTTGTAGCAGCGTGGGTAGATGGAATTCGTTTCTACAGCTGCTATGCCCCACCGAGTCTTTCTTTGGAACAATTCATCGATTTTCCTGATCGTCTAACCGAAGATGCAAGGCAACACTTTCCCGTAGCAATAGCAGGTGACTTCAATTCCTGGGGAGTAGATTGGGGTAGCAAGTTCACCAATGCACGGGGAAAAGGTTCCGATATCTGGGAATGATGCTTGATGCCCGCCTCAATTTCAAGCAACAAGTCGAACATGTGACTTACCAAAGCATCAGTAGTTAGAGCGAGCCTAGCACGACTGATGCCCAATGTTGGTGGACCAAAGCAGAGCAGAAGACTACTTCTGTCATCAGTCGTAACATCTGTGCTCACATATGGTATTTCCATTTGGGCTGACGCATTAGAAATGCAAGAATCTTGGAGAAAAGCGGGTTCAATTTACAGACAGAGTGCTCTGAGAGTTGCCAGTGCCTTCCGCACAATATCAGAAGAAGCAGTGTGCGTCATTGCTGGAACCCTGCCGCTTAGAGTACTAGCAGAGGAAAGACGGGCCCTTTACCAACGAAAAAGGTTAACTACACTGAGCCCTGAAGAACTTAGAACAGAAGAACGGCAGCACAGCATCTCGCGATGGCAACTTGAGTGGGACGCCGCAGCAAAAGGAAGATGGATATACCGCCTCATACCAAAGATCGATGTTTGGCTGAACCGAAATCATGGCGAAGTCAACTATTATCTAACGCAGATGTTGTCTGGACATGGGTGCTTTCGAGAATAACTGCACCGCTTTAAGCATGACGATTCTCCGGAGTGCCCGTCTTGTCCAGGAGTTATTGAGGATGCAGAGCACGTTTTCTTTGCGTGTCCACGTTTTGATCCTCAGCGAAATGAGTTAGAAAGGATCCTGAACCGGAGAATCCAACCAGAGACAATAGTAGAGACAATGTTGTCGAGTCAAACTGCTTGGAACGCTACAAGCACTTTCGCTACAGAAGTCCTTACAGAACTGCGTTCCATTGAAAGAAAAAGAGCGAATGACAGAAACTAGAAGGAAGAAATAACATCTTAGCCACCAGAAGGAAGAGCGGCAGCTAATTCCTCCCCCCGCGAAGAAAAACCTTACGGCGGTACCATGGGCGATCAAAGGATAGAAGAGAAAGAGGTTTAGGGTTTAGTGGGTAGGGGCGTCAGCGTCGAGTTTTAGTGTGACGCTGCGTCGAGTCGCCACATATCCAGGCCAACAACTATGCCTAGAACCCGTAAAAAGGATTCCCCTCCCAAAAAAAAAAAAACACACACACACTTTGCGCTATGAGGTGTGAAATTAACAGCTCAAATGAATCAAAGAGAAAGTAATCTTAAAACGTCTTAATTATCTAATTAACTAATGAATTCACCCGTCGTCGGTGAATTATTCGTAAAAGTAATTAAAATTACTCAATCGTCTGTAATTCGACCAATAATAACAATCATACACGGTATTCCGTCGATTTTGCTTCGCAGTTCAATTTTTGTTTGAAGTTTCTACGCGGCAAATTTTCAAAATTTTAAATCTCACCCGCCATTTACTCGGTTTCGGTAAGTCGGCTATCGCGCGATTCTAAAGCTCGATCAATAGGTAATCGAGTTTAACGATTACTCTGGGTGTAACAACAGTCGATAACACAACTTACTAACTACAATCAATTCGTAAGCAAAAAAAAAAATAAAGAACTTAACAATAATAATCACTAAGAAATGGCGGTACCTCGGTACCTCGTGAGACGAAAGCTCTACTAAACTCAACAACAACTCTAACTTTGGAATTTTTTGAACATAAAGTCACACCCGGTATTGGCGACAAGTTATAAAATAAAATTATTATTTTATAACTCATTGAGTTAAGTTGATTTAATCATTCCCACGAGTTACTGTTAAAATAGACGTCAACCACTCACCCTGGACGATGCCGCAGATACTGACTCCTTGGATTGGTTGGTCGAAAATTCGCCCTCGGCTTCCACGTCGAATAAATCACAGGTGTTTCGGTGAGTCCGGCGCATCGTCGTGTGCTGACAGAAAGTCCTCGTCGAGGATGTCCAGTTACTTTATACTGGGGCACGTCGAGTTTGTGAACTCCTTAAAAAGCACGTCGGGATCACAAAAAAAAAATGCTGAAGTAATTGACAACCGTCAATCAAGTGTCAATATAAAGAAAATTGCGAAAAACAGCAACAATTAAAATAAACTGCGCTTCGTCGTAACAACAAAGTGACTCCTAATAATTTTATTTACAGTGAAAAGAAAGATGATTTATGTAAGACTCCGAATAGAAAAATCCGGCCGTACCACACCGAGCGAAAACGTGGAAGGAAGCAAAAATTAATACTTGTCGCATTTCTTTCTTTTTCTCCCCTGTCTGCTGGGCCCGTGGTTATCGCCGAACTCCAGGAATGGCGCCGCTGGCTTGGTTTCCAAATGTCAACGTTTTACTTGATGTACTCAGGCTAGAGTATTGGCACGCTTGACAGCCGTTGAGGAATTCGCACGCCCTTGCGATTGACTCGGAACCAATGACTGGTTTGTCTGTCGTCTAGATCTCCCGGGACAACCATCCTCTCGTCGTTGATGGTCGCTGAAGATTACCCTCGTCGATGATTTTCTCGGGTACATGGCCGTCGTCTATTCGCCACGTACAATTGTTAATCATAACTAACTTACAGCTAACTTATTACTACTGAATTAAATCTACATATACGCAATTAACTTTGTTGTTTCGCGCGAAATCGAGCTTCGTTCGAATAACTTATGCGAGGGTGACTCGGTCGGAGCGAATCCAACTAATGGAAAACGAAACAAATTAAAAATTTTAAATTATTATTAAGTGAATTAAAAAAAAAGAAAAAGTTAACAAGAGGCGCTAAAAGCAGCTTGTAACACTATCTAAAATAAACTTTTTTCTGTGAGTAGCAAAATGTCAACAAGTTAAAATGAGAGATGTCGTTTTCCAATAAACGCACTGCAGTTGCTGGTAGTGACTGAGTAAATCGTCTAATCGCAATGTCGATGGTTACAGACCACACTCTAGGGTCTAACACGTGGGTCTACGTCACCTCAAACGCCACACGTAAACTCACGAGTTCGATCTAGAGTACTGGTCCTTACAATACCCCATATACATCAGCATCACTATCGTTGTTGTCCTTATAAATTACTTTGTTCACGATTTTTCATATTAATCATATGCATTAAGTATTTTTAAAATTATCAATGCGTGAAAAATCGAAGTTTACACGTCCCTTAAAATTCTCAATATAACCAATAAAAAAAGTGGTATCACACTAAAAAAAATTAGGAATACGGTTGACCCTGAAGGCCATCCCTGCAAATTCCCGCCAATTCTATACCTAAACGCTTAAAATTGCACTCATGACGTTTTAAAGCTCTTCGAGCTCATAAATACAATTTGTGTATTATTTTGAGCTCTCCGAGCTCAAAAAAATAGCTTTTGTATGCTTTTGTGCGCGCACACACGCGCACGCACACACACACACACACACACACACACACACACACACACACACACACACACACACACA
>CAJNRD030001118.1:8290477-8318220 GCA_905319865.3 Cotesia congregata
GCTGACACTTAGCCAGTCCCGGAATACACGGATGGACTAGACTCGCTCGGGGCGGTGAAGATTCCGATCTCTGACACTCACTGCGTACTTCCTGATCAAGGCCCGAAGTGACTGGCTCCTGATCCACTGCTGCAACTTACACCTCGGCAGAGCAAGCTCACATCAGCCGTGGACAAAACTCCCCTTTAATGGGTTGGTCACACGAATTGACCTAATAAGACGAGGGTAGCGTTGTTCGCGTCCGTAGGTACTGCTTTAACACCCTACACGTGCTCTCCGGGTAGTGCTAAATGAACAAAACTCGGAGCTGGAGAGTAACAGCCACCGTCCGTGTATCCTTGTGGGTCGGAGAGAGCTCGCTGTTCTTCGGAGCAAAGAGTAGGAGCGAATGAAATAGCTCTCGCGGTAAAAAACAAAAACTCCCGTTTCGGCAGGAAGGGTTGGTCACACCATCAGACCTAGGGTCATGTACGCAAGCGGATATGGTGACGCTGCTCGAAAGAGATGTGCGAAATGATCCTTACAGCGCGGCGTACGTGGTAATTCCCGGCATCTACGTGCCGCACCTACGGGAGCAAGAGGAAGCCGATGAAGGAAGCAGGTGCAGGGTCGAAGCGGTTGAGATTTCCCGTTTCAATGACCGAAAGCTCTTATAGCAATGGAGGTAGTTGTAAGAGTGATCACCCCTCCACTTCTGAAGGCATCGCGTTCGGAGACGACCTTTTGCTTTGGAGTATCAATAAAGATCATGGAAGAAACGAAAAATCAAGAAGAGGACAGGAGTATTAGTGGGCCCCACGCCCAAGAAGCAGCGATTATAGCAAGCGCTGAGATGAAGCGGACGCAAGCGCTGGAACGCCTTGAAAAACTGACCAGCGAACTGCATGAATTTGTCCAATCAAAGGTCAATATCCATAAAGAGATAAAGACCAAGGCAACCCGGGTAGTTAAGGCCCTTCGAAGGTTTAAAAAACTGGACGAAGAATGGCAGTCATCTCGGCGACTCACTCCTCGCCCTACGTCGGAGAAGAGCAGTCAACTTACTGTGGAGATCGAAGAATCAATGGACACCAGAGTCGATGGTGACGATGAAACTGATGCTAAAGACGAAGGTCATACTTCCAACAAGTCTAATAAGAGGAAGGACCGAAGCTCCCCAGATGGAATAAATGGGCGACTGACGAAGAAAAAGGACTTGAAACCGAGTCCTCCGAAAAACGTGATGGAGCAGAACGCCAAAAAAAAATAAGCGTCTGACTGGGAAGATGTCCACACAAAGAAAGAGAAAAGGAGGCTAGCCAAAGAACAGCTCCCAAAGGAGCCTCCAAAGATGCCCAGGCCGGAGCCTAAGCGCAAAAAACCGCACAAATGGATCAGACCCGACGCACTGATCATCCGCCCGGCCGAGAAAGCAAAGTACACCGAGATCCTGCGTCGCATAAAGAAGGACGTCCCTGACGAGCAGGTTCGCACAACGGTGGACAAGATCAACAAGACCAGAAGCGGGGACTTGCTGATCACGATTTCGCGGAAGAGCGTGGACAAGGCCTGCAACAGACCATCGCAAACATCCTCAAGGAGGAGGCTAAAGTGATCTGCAAAGGACCACAAGAAGACATCGAGATCCGAGACCTAGATGACACTACAACAAAAGAGGACATTCTGGCTGCCCTGCATACGGAAACCAAGGAGCTTTCCGAAATACCACCAAAGACAATCAAGATCCGCAAAGCCTACAGAGGTACCTAAACCGCTGTCGTGACACTACCGGCTGCAGCAGCTCAGAAGATATTAGAAGGGAGCGGTAAAATCCGAATTGGCTGGGCCAACTGCCGAATTAGAGCCACGAGGAAACCGACCCAATGTTACAAATGCTGGCATTTCGGGCATCACGGATCCCAGTGCAGAAGCAAGACAGATCGATCCAAGCTATGCATCAGATGCGGCCAAGAAGGACACAAGATTGCGGACTGTAAAAACCCAGCGAAGTGTGTATTATGCGCGGAGAATAAGAACGCAGAGAACACTGCTCATCACGCCGGCACGTACAGGTGCCCGGTATACAAAGAGGCACTCCAGAAAATGACAAGCAAACAAACATGAGGATATTACAGCTTAACCTCAATCACTGTGAGGCCGCGCATGACCTGCTCGTGCAGACCGTGCGTGAATTAGAGCTCGATTTAGTAATAATAGCAGAGCCATACAGACACCTGAATAACCAACCTTGGGAAACTGACAGCACAACCAAGGCTGTCATCTGGTCTTGTGGCAAATTTCCCTTCCAGAGTATAGTGAGCAATGATAACGTCGGCTTTGTAGCAGCGTCTATTAACGACATCCGTTCTTATAATTGCTATGCACCACCTAGCCTCTCCATTGCCGACTTTACTGACTTCCTGGATCGACTGACCGAAGACGCAAAGCAATACTACCTAGTAGCTATAGCAGGGGACTTCAATTCCTGGGCGGTAGACTGCCCCAGCAAGCAGACTAATGCGCGAGGCAAAGCACTACTTGAGGCAATGGCCTTATTGGACGTGGTCCTTCTCAACATCGGTGAGAAACCAACATATACCAAGGGAGAGGCTAGTTCGATAATAGACCTCACATTCGTCAGCAGCAGCTTATTAAAAGGAAACTATTCTTGGGAAGTCTTAAACACCTATACCGCCAGCGACCACAGTGCAATACTTTGGGAAATATCGGCTGGCTGGAACCCTCAAAGGGCAACTGGACAAACTAATGCAATTGGATGAAAGGTGAAAGACTTTGACTCGGAAGCCTTGGTAGTAGCCTTAGACAGTGACTCGATCATCACCACAGGAAATGCTGAGGAGAAGACGAAAGACTTAATGACGAGAATTGCCCAGGCGTGCACCTGCATGCCCCGTAAGCATGGCATCAATAAAAGACCATCGGTGCACTGGTGGAATGATCAAATTAACGCTCTCCGCACAGCTTGTCATAAAAAGAGAAGATTATCACAGCGTGGCCACCGACGACCTAACTATGCGGAGCTGGTCGCAGAGTACAAAAAGGCCCGTCGAGAACTGAACAAGGCCATCAAAGATAGCAAAAGACGTTGTTGGAAGGAACTCGTCGATGAGGTAGAAAAGGACCCATGGGGCAGACCGTATAGGGTGGTCATGACCCACCTGAAGCACCAGCTAATGCTATCACCTACGTGTCCACAGCTCCTGGAAAGAATAGTTTCTATGCTGTTTCCTCGACAACGTAAGTTCGGCTATTCTTTATTGCCAGTAAATCGAGAAGATATTCCACCTGTCACAGAAAAGGAACTAATGGAGGCGTGCAACCGAGTAGGGAATAATAAGGCGCCGGGATTGGATGGAATCCCGAATATTGCATTAAAAACAGCCATTAAAGCCGCGCCAAATCTATTTTTAGATACCAACGATTCGTGCCTCAAAGAAGGGATTTTTCCTAGAAGATGGAAAAAGCAAAGACTTGTACTCCTCCCCAAAGGGAAGAAGCCACCGGACGAGCCAGCATCTTACCAACCACTCTGCATGCTGGATACAGCGGGTAAGATATTAGAGCGTATAATTCACCAACGAATAGAAGCAGTCGTCGACCAACTACTAACAGAAAGCCAGTATGGTTTCCGGAAAGGACGATTAACACTGGATGCGATCAACCTGGTGGTCGACACAGCTAAAGAGGCAATCGCTGGAAAGAGATGGGAACGTGTTAGAAAGAAGTATTGTTTGGTGGCTACCTTGGACATCAAAAATGTCTTCAATTCCGCTAATTGGGACTGCATCATGCGAGCTCTCGAAGATAAAGAAGTGCCAGGATATCTGCGCAGAATGGTAGCAAGCTACTTTACAGACAGAGTCCTCAAATATGACACGAAAAGCGGTCCAAGGGAGTACGAAATAACCGGAGGGGTGCCACAGGGCTCGGTTTTGGGTCCTTTGCTGTGGAACATCATGTATGATGGTCTCCTGAAAGTTGCATTACCATCAGAGGTAAAACTTGTTGCATATGCCGATGATGTAGCTGTAATGATTGTAGCGAAACACTTGGAAGAGATCAATCTGGCTTTCGATATCACATTTAGCCGGATTAACCTATGGATGAAGATGATGAATTTGGAGCTAGCCAAGCACAAAACTGAAGCAGTGCTCATCACCAGTAGAAAGATCTTAGAAAACATTAAGCTGAATGTCGGTGAACAGGAAATCGCATCGCAACCATTTATCCGATATCTGGGGGTGATGCTGGATGCCCGACTGAACTTTAAGCAACAGGTCGAACACGTAAGTGCTAAAGCGTCGGCGGTGGTAACTAGTCTATCAAGACTGATGCCGAATATTGGAGGCCCGAAGCAGAGCAGGAGACTATTGCTGTCGTCAGTAGCCACAACAGTGCTCACTTATGGAATATCCGTCTGGGCAGACGCGCTGGAGACCCAAGAATCATGGAGGAAAGCCGGACCAGTTTACCGATTGAGTGCATTGAGAGTTGCAAGCGCCTTCCGCACAATATCCGAGGAGGCAGTGTGCGTCATTTCTGGAACTCTGCCTCTTAGAGTCCTAGCTGACGAAAGACGGAACCTATACCACCGAAAGAGGTTATCTACATTGAGCACTGAAGAACTGAGAACTGAAGAGCGACAACATAGTATAGCAAGATGGCAACAACTATGGGATGCTGCGGAGAAGGGAAGATGGACACATCGACTTATACCAAGGATTGACGCTTGGCTGAGCCAAAACCATGGCGAAGTCAACTATTACCTAACGCAGATGTTGTCAGGACATGGATGCTTTCGAGAGTATCTGCACCGCTTTAAGCACGACGATTCACCGGAGTGCCCGTCTTGTCCAGGGGTTACCGAGGACGCAAGGCACGTTTTCTTTTTGTGTCCCCGCTTCGATCCTCAGCGGGATGAGTTAGAAAGGATCCTGAACCGTAGCATCCAACCAGAGACAATAGTAGAGGCAATGTTGTCAAGTCAAACTGCCTGGAACGCTACAAGTACTTTTGCCACAGAGGTGCTCACAGAGCTGCGTTCCATTGAAAGGAAAAGAGCAAATGACAAAAACTAGAAGGAAGGAAAAATAACACCTTAGCCACCAGAAGAAAGAGCAGTAGCTAGATCCTCCTCTCACGAAGTAATGCCTGACGGCGGTTTCCATGAGGGAATAGAGGAAAGAAGTAAAGGGGTTAGGGTTTAGTGGGTAGGGGCGTTAGCGTCGAGTTTTAGTATGACGCTACGTCGAGTCGCCACATATCCAGGCCAAACAGCTATGACTGGAATCCGCAAAAAAGATTCTCCTCCCCCCCTATATAAAAAAAAACACACACACACACACAAACACATACATACAGACATACAGACACCACCGCGGGGGTAGTCAGGGAAGCTCCCTATGACCTTAAAACGTCGAGATCTGATGAAAACTCCATTTTTGCAAAACGGGGTGAAAAAAATAACTTCCCGATTTTTGAAAATCTAAGATTTTTAGCGGGAAGTTAAAAACTGAATTTTACGTCCGCAAAAACCCGACAAGACATATACAAGCGACAGCTACACAAGATTTTAAGTCCCACTCGGGTGACTTCGGCGAGACTCGTGTGTAGACGCCGGTGCGAGCCTCACATACACACACATACATAGAGTCTCGAGCAACCGAACTGGGTCACGCACGTTTTCGCTCTGTACAATTATTCCTCATATTTTGTTATCAATAAATATCACGTTAATATTTAATTTTTTTGAGTTTATTAATTAAGTAGTGATTTTCCCTAACCATAAATCCTACATTGGTGACCCTGACGTGATCATAAGTGATATAAAGTGAGTGAAACGGTAAATAACCCGCGTTTTTTACCGGCTTACGCAATCACCATGTGTTGTGAAATTGTGAAATAAATTGATTTAGAAAAAATTATAACCACCGGTGCATTGCCGGGCAATATTTGGACGTTTTGCCGCATCGGTATTTAATTTAAGAGACCATTAGTGGGAATGAAATTGGTGAAAATTTTTCTGACGAAATCTCAGGAATTTGGCGCGTACTACTGCGCAATAGCTTCGCGCATAATTCTCTCGTGTTCACGTGACACTCGTGTAATTCTTTTTTGTTCTAGCAGTGACGTAGTGCATTCC
This sequence comes from Cotesia congregata, assembly GCA_905319865.3. Lineage (NCBI taxonomy): Eukaryota > Metazoa > Arthropoda > Insecta > Hymenoptera > Braconidae > Cotesia > Cotesia congregata. The sequence continues at coordinate 8,296,620 of CAJNRD030001118.1, forward strand.
ATAGACAATGACAGAGCACAACAAAGATGCAACTGCCGCTGCCGCTGCCTCAGCCGTCGCACAAACTGTTCCACCGCCGATGTTCGTCACTCCGTCCCCGGTTTTTAATCCAAAGACAGCCGCGCTGTAATTCGCGCAACTGGAGGCGCAATTCGAGACATATAAAATCGACAACGAGAATCAAAAGTTTAACCATGCAGTTTCTTTTTTAGATGCAGATGCCGCAGTAGAAGTCAAGGCACTGATTGTCACACCTGCAGCGGTCACACCGTACACGCAGCTCAAAGAAACGCTGATAAAATGTTTTTCAGCCTCTGAATCCTTGAAGCTGCGAAAACTCCTAGACGGCGAAGCCATCGGAGACCGCACACCGACGCAGTTCCTCCGTCACCTCAAAACACTCGCTCCAAGGATCGACGAGGCGGTAATAAAAGCCAAGTGGATAGCTAACCTGCCGAAGAAGACTCAGGAACTGCTCTCTGTATCTCCAGACAATGCTACACTGGACCAACTGGCAAAAACTGCCGACAAAATCCACGAAGTCTACCCAGAGAAGCACACGGTAGCTGCTGCTTCAGCAATGCCGGAAACTTCGCTACTCGAGAAGGTAGTCGCAGATTTGGCTCAGCAGGTCGCATCTTTAGCCAACGATCTACGCCAGGAGCGTGGAAGAAGCAAATATCGTGGATATAACCCAGCCCCCCATGAAAAAAAAATATAAATAATATATATTTCGAAATGTATAAAAAATATATTTTAAATATATTAAAAATCTATAAAAAATATATATAATAAATATATTTATAATAACTAACTTTTGGCCGATTTTCATATATATTTTATATATTTTAAATATATTTTAGATATATTCAAGATATATTTTAAAATACATAATAAATACATAAAAATTTGTATAGTAAATATATTTTTAATAACTAACTTTTGGCTGATTTTCATATATATTTTATATATTTTAAATATATTTTAGATATATTCAAGATATATTTTAAAATACATAATAAATACATAACTAAAAATATAAAAAAAAATATATTTTCAATATATATAAAATATATTTGAAATATATAAAATATATGAAAATCGGCCAAAAATTAATTATTAAAAATATATTTATTATACACATTTTTTATTTATTTTTTATAGATTTTTTATATATTTCGAAATATATATTTTTTATATTTTTTTTTCATGGGGGGCGTCCAGGAGTTCGAGCCGCAGTCTATCAAAACCTCGTCTGAAGAAGTCAGGACTTTGTCGCTTCCACGAGAAGTACGGAGCACAAGCTTTTCGTTGCATTCCTGGCTGCAAGTTTCAGGAAAATGCCAGCGGGGTTCAGTAGACGCAGACTGTGACTCCCTAGCATCGTCGAACCGTCTTTTCGTAACAGATCAAGCCACGAAACACTTTTCCTCGAGATTCTGACTCAGATATAAATGCCTTGGTCTGAGAAATTGGTAATTCCCAATATTTTCTTAATAATTTCTGCTTCAAACTCAGTAATTTATCCTCTCACTTGTTGGTTTTACCCACTCGTTCAAATCTCTCCTTCCTATTTTTACACAAATAATTAGTAAAATACAACACAAAAAAATATCAACTGTAACATGAAAAAAATACTTACAATACGCGATACAATATATTTTTTATTTATTTCAAAAAATAATAATAATAATTCTATTAATAGAATCTTCAATTTAAATTATCAAATGGCTACAGCCTAGGTTAAATTGAATGACGCGTAGTAGCGTCCTTTGTTAATTTTCACAAGTCGCTACAGCCCAGGTTAAATTAAAATAACGCATAATAGCGTCCCTTGTTAATAATTTTTTATCACAATGCCGAATTTTCAGCTTAACCGCAGAAAATTTTTCTTGATTATGATTTTAAATTGGCTGTACCAAACTTTTATTTATTGAATACTTTTTATTAGAATTATCTAATGTTAATTAAACAATTTTATCCTTAAACAGTTAAATTTTGTCAGCTAAGACTTTGTCCGCTTAAACATCTGATCGTAAATGAACAGCAAAATTCTACACTGGTCTATTGTGTTTGGGTGTAGTAAGTGGTGAACAAACGACCAAACGGAAAACAGTATGCTCGGCGGTTGCTAGGCGACGGGCTGTTTGGGCCAGTGTTGGAGCAGAGTCTCTCGGTTACAGCGTCGCTGCTTCGCGCAGCTCCCCGGAACTCGGTGGTGAGGGGGAAAGAAGAGTGTGGTGCGGTAGTGATGCGCTCCCGGCTTGTATACAAGCCAAAAACATACAGCGTTCAAATTTTAATTCTCGCGTTTTGTGCATTTAATTTTTAAATGATAAATTTTTATTTTTAAATTAAATTTTATTTTGATGTTAATGATTTGTAATGCAGCTTTGCATGAAGGGCAGATTTATATAACTGACTCTATTGAACTAAATGCCAAAAGATGCAAATGATAAAAAATTGTTGTGGTAATTTTTTTTTATTAATTTTAAAAATTTTTTTTTCAATTAATTATCTTTTTTAATAATTTAATTTCGCCCTGCCCCACGTTGGGCGCCATTGTAACGTGGCTCGTCTCGACTGTTCGTAAAGCGAATAAATCTTGCATTAGAAAATTATTTATTGGGATTCTAAATTAATAATTAAATACGAACCAGGTCGAAAAGACACGCTCGTTACATCCGGAGTGTAACCATCTCTAAGAAGCCGTAGCTTACAAGAGTCGATGCTGCTTCAGATGCCTGTAGCTTTAGAGTTTACGGTGGACCAAGCCGATAGCTTTCAAAGCTACAAATAGCTAAATTGATTTAATTCACGTTAGGAATATGCTCTAGGGCAAATCGTAGGTGGCGATACTCGTTGAAAGATAGATTCAGCTCCGACACAAAACCAATCTTTGCCGCGTACTGCTCCGCTGATTGCTTAGTTGGAAAAATAGCGCTTAATGGTCGTCAAAATACAAATATTGAAAAATACAGCTCAAAGTAAGTTCAATATCGCGTCCAATTCTTACCAATATACCTCCTGACTTACAACAGGTACTACTACCACTTCGGTGTGCTTTAACGTTGTCCAGCGGTGGTAGATTCCTCGTGGCTGCAGCTGGGCCGGTTACTTATTCAGAAACAGACGAATTAATCGAGGTGACCGACAAGCCAAAATCTTCCTCGAACAATGAAACGACGCTTTCCTCAACAAAATGGCTGACTACTCGAGACCTCTGGAGTACACGACATGCCAAGCGAATTTATCTTGTATATACGTTGTATTAGTTAATTAATGTACAACATCCTCCTTGTTAACTGATAATCGGAGTCGTATCGTACTATTGTAGATTAAAATGCCGTTATTATTTAATAAACGGTGTAAATTAATAAAATACCGAACATTACGTTGTAATATGGTAAAAATAATTAATTATATTTTAACAAATATATCAATTACAGAAGTATACATAATGAAGGTTGAACAAAGACTGCTTGCATGCGGCTTCCGCGTACATAAATTAGCATAGAAAGTGGGGACACGTTCTAGCGCCTCTCTCAAATAATTCTCGTACTATTAGCAATTATCGCCTAATTTCAGATCTGACTTACATGTTATCAGCAAACATTTAGTATCAGGTGGTAAATTGGCTTTTATCTAATGTAAGCCAACTAGCCACGTTGCAATATATATATATAGACATATATAAACTTTTGAACCATATGTATTTTCTGACTCAGCTCGTCGAGTTATGTCGGAATATATCAAATTTTTCAAAATTTCCGTCATGAGGACCAATGCAATATTTAGATTACTCTGAAACCTACTGAAAATCTGCGTCGAATGTTGCTAACCACATGAAAATCGGTTCATTCATTCAGAAGTTATTGCAGTTTAAAAATTTTAAAAATAGTGATTCATCAAACTTCTATTAGACTTTTGAGCTCGAAGAGCTCAAAACCAAAGAATAGCACACTTTTTGAGCTCGAAGAGCTCAAAAGCGTCTTAAGTGCAATTTTAAGCGCCTACACTGATAGAAAAATATTCTGATTCAAGAAACTTTTTTTCTTCAAAACTTGAACTCTTGAAACTAGATATAGATATATTTCTTTCAAAAATTTTTGTCTCTTGGTTCAAGACAGGCGATAACATTGATTTCAGATGTTACCGACTAGTGTTAAGAATGTCTTTCTTTATTGAGTCATTAATTTACTTATTTCCACGAAACAATTTTTTTGGGTATAATAATTAAAGACTATTTGTTTTTGAAATATACTTTGATGAATTATTTTCAGTTTTTTAAACGATAATGTTATTTTAATTGAAAAACTTAAATGTATCGATTGAAGATGATATAGCTCTTAAGCCAAGAATATCTAAATCAAAACAAGAAATTCTTAAAGCGAAATAATCATTTGTCTTCTAAAATATATTCTTAGATCAAGAAAATATCTCTTGAGTCAACATAAATTTTCTATCAGTGTAGGTATAGAATTAGCGGAAAGTTGCAAGGATGGCCTTCAGGGTCAACCGTTTTCCTGATTTCGTTTCTATATATATCCTATATGTCATATTATATGGTTATATATTACTAGATTAGGCCATATATGATGACATTAGAATATTTTCTTATGGAAAACTTTAGTTATTTCTTAACAGCCGATTCCCTATTTTTCTTTGTTGCACTCACTGCGGGAAACAGTGCTATCCCAGTTGCACTCATGATAAGGCTATCGCAGTTTTATATTTTTCTTTTAAAGAAATGAGAATTTTGAAAAAACGTTCTGTTACAAAAAAATAATTAAAAAATCTATTACGTAGCAGATCGTTTTTCTCAAAATTCTTCTTTGTCTAGGAGATAAATATAAAGCTTCAATCGAAGGGACTGGCTATTAATCTTTAAAGGATATGTTTTTAAGGAAATTACATATTTTTTATAAACGTATATCAAATTACGTGTAAGGATACTCATCAATTTGATTTCAGTAACACTTTTATCCCAGAATTTAGCAAGTAATAATGTAAGGTAGTTTACTGCTGAAATAATTCAACGATATACTCATAAAATCATAACGATGAAAGCAACAACGTGACTGACCTCATTTCAAAGTCGTGAATCTCTTGAAGAGTTAGTGTGTGAGTAACGTCAAGCAACTGTCTTATATTTTCTTCTCGACGACAAGCGTCAACGTCAGGACGAAGAAGTATAGTCGCAGCGGGTGCGTCTAACGATAGTGACGGTTGCTGTACGACAATAGTTGCTTGAGCTGTTCTTTTGGTTCCTCCGCTAGTACCACCTTTTAAAAATGTAAAATTTATGCAATTGTTACAAACATAACATTAACATTCACAACTATACATCGGGGTGCATTAAATTAAATCAATTTTATATAATTAAACATTATTAAATTTTTAGAACAAAGTGAAAGCAGGAAATTAGCGCTAATTTAATGTACAAATACTCCAATACTACAAGCTAAGAATCTTGTATTGATGATTTCTATTATTTGTTCTTGAAAGAGTAATCTAATTTAAAAAAAGGCCATTCGGCAGCCGAAATGGAAGTAGATTTTGTAGTAAATAGAAAAAAAAACTATAAGGATTATAAACAAAAAAAAAGTGAGCCGTCATGGGACGTCTGGCAGATGTGAAACATCGTGTGTGCACAAGTAATATGCATAAAAGATAATATTATCACAGGAATTAAATATAGCCTAATGAAAAAATGAAGTATTTCGAATTTCTTACAGAAAATGGTAACTTTATTTAATAAACATTTATTTACATGTGATATAAAAATTCGATATTAATATCAAGTGGCCACAATTTAAATATTTTCATCTGTGACTTCAGTAATAGTTATATTCGATGTTTCCTCTGCCGGTATTACTGTGACGATTGGTCGATGATAACTAAAGTACATTACGAAAGTATTGGATGAAACATTATAAAGATATCTCACAAATACAGCATCTATTGTTGTTCCATATTTGGTAGTAGATTCTCTTCGATTGTTGTTGATTTGCAATTGAAATTCTTTTTGAAGAAATCTAATTAATGGCATTGATTCAGCTCTTGCAAAATTTACATTAAAATCTCTAGCTAAAATTAATGGTAAATTATGTTTATTCGTTTTAAAAATTATTGAACTTCTTTGACTATAAGGAAATAACCTTTCATGTAAAAATGAAATCATATGATCCATTTTGTTATTAGATGAAATGTATACTACAATCATAATTAATTCACTTCACAAGCATGTCCAAATTCATTATTTTTAAAGTTATCGATGAAATATTCATGAGCTGTTTTATGGTATCTAAATTGACTGTAGTTATTCGGAATTTCCGCAATATTTGCGCTTGATAGGTTACTTAAATTTTGCTGAGATATGTCAAACACTTCATGCTCCATTTCTCCCAAACCAGTTAAATTTCGAGAATTTGTACTTACTTCATCTATTATGATTATTGGTACTATAATTATTTCTCTATTTTCTATATTTGGAGAAGTATGTAATTCTATAATACTTTCTGCATTCTGTAGACGTCTCCTTCTTTCCGCTTCACGCTGACTCAATTTTTCTCTGTTCTTTTCCGTGTATCTTTATTGACGGTCTCTTTTATTTTGAAGAGTAGATGAAATAGCAGTTACTGGTTTTTCATTATTTACTTGCATTATATTTGAGTTTGAAGAGGTAGACGGTCCGATAAAGCTTTGTGAAGATTGTATACGCTTTCTTCTTTCCGCTTCACGATGTTTCAATTTGTCTCTGTTCCGCTCCCTGTATTGTTTTTGACGTTTTCTTTTACTATTGTTTACTCTGAGAAAAAATATAAATATGTTAATAAAATCTAAGATAAAAATTAAAATAGTCTGGTACTATTCGATTAATAAAGTCTTACACAACATTGATAGTATGCCTTGTGTTTAACTGATCAGGGTAGCGTCCAGTTTCAATAATAATATTTTGTGATCCCTGTGATGATTGTTGGGAACTGAAATATTTAAAAAAATCTGATATTAAAATACACAAGAAAAAGAAAAAAAATTTTGAGTATGGCTTCAATATACTCATGAACTCAAATCTTAGTTAATTATTGCAATATATGACTAAAGATTTGCAAATATCAATTTTATTAATAAATTTTTCCATATTAATTCCTTCATGAATAATAAAAAAATAATTAATTGAAGATAATATTAATAAAATTTATATAATTATTAATCTTAATATAATTTATATAATTACTTATATGATTAATATGAATATAATTAATTAAATATAAAAATATAATAATTACATTTATGGACACTTGAAAAATACGATCTTCTTACTGATGACTTGGTAGTATGCCATAGTGTAGTTTCACTTTCTTTGCACAAGGTTGATCACTTTGATCTTCTGAGTTATCACTATCACACATATTTTATTGTCAAAAATTAAAATGAAAATGTTTCACATCAAAATCAAATAAAACGCAGGTTATGCGTACCGTAGTAAACAACAACGTCGAACTGAGTGAGAAGCCACACCGTACACTCTACTACATATATTAGGGTATATTTTTCATATATACATATATATATAATATATATGAAAAGTTGATGTTGGTACTCAAATGAAAGGTCTCGATAAATGTAATATCAGAGTGAGCTTGTATCTTTAAAAATGGCAATAGTTCACCAGATGCAAGGTAATTGCTTGATTATATATCTAAAGATAGAGCATTTTCGAATGAAGCCTTAATTCCTATCATAATAACCACTATTGACTATTGGTGAGAATGATATGAAACCTTGAAAAGGCACAACTCTAGGTCAAGACCTTTCTAATGATACCAAACTCAACCATATAAACTAGGGTGCTTCATTTTTGAGCAACATTTTTTTTTTTCAAATCCCGGTTGAAAATCTTGTAATGTATTGAAAAACAAAATTTTTGAGCATATTGCGAGCCGTTAATTCAAATTTTAACCCACTGCTAGAGAATTTTGAATTTTATCCATTAAAATAACATTGAAAAATGATTTTTTATACGTTTTTCCTTCCGCTCACCTAGAAAAAAATTTTTTTGGGAATTTTGACTCATGGATTCTTGTTGTAGGTATAATATTCTACAAAAAAGTCCATTGTGTCGAGTTTGTAACTCCAGCGGGTTCGACGTAAAATGTCATTTAAGCTGAATTTTCAGGAAAATAGTAGTAAATCGCTTTTATTTGCTAAACTATTGAAGATAAAAAAAATATGTAAATGACTAATTTGTAGGGGGGTTTATGCCCTACAATTTTGTTAAAAGATATTTTTTTGTAGCTCTTATAGTTTAGCTGTTAAAGCTACTTAAAACTTAAAATTAACGAAAAAATCTATTTTTTTCAATAATAACTAGTTTATGATGAATTCCAAGTTGAAAAATTTGTTTATCATTGTATTTTTTGAAATTTTATGACAGTAAAAATTATTTAAATTAGTAATTTCATACCGATTACTACTTTTTGGAGTTCGAAACATTTAAAAAAATTTTTATGTAATTTTCACAGATAGATACGACTAGATAGATTTGATTAGATAATAAAAAAAAGTATATGTACTTGGTTGGATTCGAGTTAGATAAGCTCAATAGCTCAATATTACTAAAAAATCGTGATGTTCTCAGTTTGCTGTTTAATAAAATCCGTACGAAGAAATATACAATCAAAACAAGTTCCAAAGAGGTTAGTTGTGAAATAAGTGAAATTTGGAGTAAATTTTCAATACCGATTGCTCGACCATAACATTGTATTGAGAAAATAGGAAGCTTATATGATAAATGGCTGAAAGTCCAAAAAAATAAATCACGAAAGCAATCGAAGAAACAAATAAATATTGAAGAAAATTTTGTCCACTCACTTGACAACTTATTTGATATAGCTCGTCATGATGCACTGAAATTGCTGGATCCAGCTCAGAAGGAATTTTTACTTTCCAGCCGATCACTAAAAAAAAGTAGTCCTCTACTTCACGACTCAAGTAATCTCAGAACTGTTAATGATTTGCCCGGGACATCTTCTATGACTGAACCAGTAAAATTTGAGATCGTAAGAGAAAATCTCGAAATAGAAAGTGCAGGTAAAAATGAGTTTTTGAATTTTTTCTTTAAGTCTGATAAAACTTTTTCAGAAAATTATTGATTCTAAAATTAGTGAATGATTTTCGAAAATTACTTCTTGCTTCATAACAATAAGTTTCTTAAATCTTAGATGGTTTTATCTTTCAATTCTTTTAATTTCGCAGATTCAATATTGCCTCTTTCCCAACACTCTATTTCTAGTTCTACATCAGTTGTTTCAAAACGATCTGTTTCTGATTTTGAAGACGAATTACCTCAGCAACCTAACCAAAAAAAATTGAAACTGTTTACGCCAGCCCTCATGTCTGCGCTATATATTCCTAATTATCTTCTATCTATATTATTAATTTTATATTAGGTGATTATTCACCACGTTTATTATCGTTACTGTTTAATCAATCATAGTTTTAAGTATAAGTATTCAGTTTATTAAGTATTTCATTAATTGCGTTACCGAGACATTATAAGTCTTATTTAAAGTGTTATTTTGTGGAATAAAGTTAAATTTATCGTTATCATCGTTATACATCATTACTAAATTACCGCCATTCACTTGTCCATTTGCTATGATCGTTTTATTCAACCGAAAGGGTCAATCAAGGACGCAGAGCATTGTAAGTAAATAAAGCAATTATAACTGGCACACGTGAGAACTTTTGCCAAACAATATAATCAAATCATTAAAAGGTTAATACATTTAATAAATCAGGGAGCGGAACATCCCCGAACAGCGTATCCCAATTAAACGAAGCTTAAGTGATCATTTACCTATCCGCAAGGACTTGATGACTTAAGTAATTGAATTTTTTAAGTAAACAAAAAATTCAATGTTTCAATGGCGCTCGAACAGGGACGCTGTTTAAATTATCCTTAAAACTCATTGCTGAATTGACAAAAATTCTCACGTCTTCATGACAATTCATCTAGTTTTAAATATTATAAATTAAAAACATTTATAATTATAATTACTTAATCCCAATTGCTGTAAAGATATTTTTACTGATACTATTTATTTTGTATTGGCTGAGAAGTACTCTCAGTAAAAGTTTTGAAAATTACTTTAGTAATAACTTTATCAGTATACAGATCTTTATAAGCCTATTGTCAAGCATATTTTGTGTGCCGGGTCGCAATTCATAAACACGTTGCACGCTCGAGCTACAAAACAAATAAATCTTTTGTCCGGTCGAGTCGGAAATAAATCTTTCACCTAAAATAAATATTAGAAAGTATTTCATTATCGTAACTAAATCTCTTATTTAATTATGTTATTTAAAATAAACATTTAGTAAAAATATTTTATTATTAAAAATTAAATATCGCTGTTAAAATAATTCATTTTATTTAACTTTGCAGCTCGAATTTCTATACTAATATTAATAATAACAATAATATTATTCATCACGAGTAACAAATTTAATAATATCAAAGTTAAAATTTAGGGATTAAATTAAAAACAACGAGTGTCGAATACTCATTAAATAAATTTGAAATTGTAGAATTTATTTTGAATGCGTCACCGAGAAAATAATCATTAAGAAAATTTGAGATTAAAGTTCTTTGTCAGATGTGTCATTATAAAATAATATTTTGAGAATTTAATCCATTCGGAAAATAATTAAAATAGAATTTAATTCAGAGTTATTTATAATGTTTCCTCACACCCCAGTAAATCAGTTCTCGGTACCGATTAGTCATAATGCGGATTTACAAAATCAAAATCCAATTCAAAATTCAAATCCAAGTCCATATTTACAATTACAAGACGATTTAATCAGGCTAAACAATCCGCAAGGCGACATACACAATAGTACTGTCAGTAATAGCACTGACCCTACAAATGCAACTCAAACCGATGAGGAAGTAATTAGACAATTAAGAGCCGAAGCAGAAGCCTGGAAAACGGCTTATCAGCAATTGATACCACCTTTTACCAGTACCCTAGCTCGAACGATGTCTAACACGGTAGATAACAATAATCCTGCCAAGAACACCTACGCATTTCAGCTACGGGAGTTATTCCCAAATTTTGATTTTTCAGCGGCAAACCATTCTGTGTTGCCAGCACCTTGCTTTCCCCATTCGGACATGCCTCCCTACTCTACAGCATCAGCCCCAACGTTTAGTGGGACTGCGCGTTTACCGTACGCGCCGCTGCCGCTTGCCCCACCACTCGTAACACCGGTGCCTCAGCATCTACCAGCTACACATGCACAATCACACACCACGTTGCCGTATATAACCCAAACTTATACAGCACCACCGATGCCATACTACGTACCAAGTACACACGTACAGTCACACACTACTACACCTCATGTGACATACACCTATATAGCACCGATCGCTTCTTTCCATGTGCCTGCGTCACAGACACAGCCATACACACACACTATCCCAGGCATAGTCCCAAACGCTGTTCATTCTTACATGTACCCGAGTACAGTTGCACCCTTACGGACTAATGAAATTTGCCGAACTGCGAAATCATGGAATGTATTTTTTCCCCCGCGCGATTCATCTATTAAATTAGACGCCAAAAAATTTATTAAAATTTTAGAACAACGAATGGTCAGTAATGATATACCTTTAGACAACTTTAAGCCTGTAGTTACTTCAACGTTAACTGGTAATATTTTAGATTGGTATTATCAAAATGAACATTTATTCATCATCTGGTTAGTTTTCAAAACTCACTTTAAAGTATGGCAAACCCACCAATCGGATGAAACTTTATTACAAGAAATTTATTCTTACCGACAAGCCGATGACGAACTTGGAGTCACGTTTATTAACCGAATGCAATGCGCTTTTGCTCAGTTAGACGAGCCCTTGCCTGAACATCGACAAATTCGAATTATTATCCAAAAATTTAATTCAAAATTTTTATTTAAATTTGCAGAAGAACATATTGACACGTATTCAATATTATATAAACGCGTTAGTGCTTGGCAATCAGTAATAAATTCATATCAACATTCGTGTGATAACGTAGAAGCAAAACATAATACAGATTCCGATTGTAATTCGAAAACTCAAATAAAATTGAACGCTGTTACCAAATCGAAATTAAAGAATTCTAATAAGAAGACGATTAAATCGAAAACCGAACAAAATACCACTCTTTTTGCATTGTCGAATCTAAGCCCAGTTAATTTAGGTAACGAAATTCCAAAAAATGACCACTCAGACGTACTTGTATCCGCAATAACTAATTTCCAAGCCGCGATGCAGGACATGTTTGAAAATTTACAAAAGAAACTTAGCCAAGTATCTTCACAGACTGACTGTGAACGTTGTGGACGCAGTGGACATATTGCTGCAGTCTGTTGTTCACGAACTACAGACGAGATACGAAAGAGAGCCGGTTTACGACCCTTTACGAAAAACCCAGATCCCGAAAACCAATTAGTTACTCCGGTGATCTCTAACAAACCAACTAACGCTCAAATATCAGCGATACAAACCCTTACGGCACCTGTTTCTTTAACTAGTGCCCCAGTTACGTCAGTTTCTAACAACTCTGAACTAAATACTTTAGAAAACAGTTCAGAAATCCCTGATATTAACCAAAACGAATTAGATTACGAGTATATGGACTATGAGTCAGACTCTGAGTCAGAAATGCCCAATTCAACACCCAAATTAAAAATCAAATCCGGTAATGAACTTAATGACCTTATGCTTATTCATAGAGCCAGCACACATGATTCAGACAATCTTAAAATATCAAGTCGAATTAAACGACAACCATCATTTCAGATTAGAACTGAGAGTACTTCAAAGTTGTCGTCGTTAACAAGCGTTGAATCAGAAACTTCACCTTCTGATCCCATAACTACTTGTAATTTTAAGAAACAGTCACTTTCATCACCACCTAAATCATTCATACTGACCCCTACAACGTCAACAACCAACACCGAAGAAGCTTCAGTATCCATCGCCCAGCTTGACATTGGTAGAATTTCTAGACCAACAATGGTTCAGCCTGGCATAACACCTACAGCTCCAACGCCTTTTGCAGCCGTTCAGATCCATCAGACAACTACGTAGCAGCCAAATTTAAAAAGCCCATGCTGCATGACAGAAGCCAGTTGACTTCATTGCCTCAACCAAACTTCAGGTTCACTTATGAACGACCTGAATGGATTGAAGATATCTGTAAAGCAATGAAGGGAATTCGGATTAAAATCCAGAAGAATACACAGGACATTCAAGGACTCCAGAATGGCATGAAAAGACTCGTACAAAGCCATTCCTCATTGAAGCATTGCCAAATCACCAACCTGGCCAGTTCTGTACGTGAAGTATAACGAGATGTCGTTGCCGTTAAACAACGACTTAACTCAATCGAACCCAAAATGCAGAAACTGGGAAAATACCAAGTTAAATACAAGGAGCCTGTCCAATTAGAAGCCGATTCACCTCCATTGACTTCCAAAGAGAAGCAAGACACCACTACTTATAAAAATGGAACTAAAAATCGTCAGTTAGTCAAAAACTAACTTTAAAAGAAATTAAATTCTCTCAGTCGAAAATGTTATCTCGACAAGGCTTACAAAACGAGCTTCCAATTAATCCAGTCATGGTAACAATTTTAAATTCGTTACCGCATTATCAGACACGAACAATACCATTATATGATGTCTCACATGCTCAAGAGTATCCATTTAACCAAACTTGGAAAGATGCTAAAATTTGTTTTCATCCACCTGAAAACATGAAAAAGGACAACTTCCAAGGACACTGGCAAAGACACAGAGTACCAGTTCAACTTTTTGATCCAGAATGCCAGGCTAGTAACCGACGTTGGCCTGGATGCAAGAACAGGATCGAGATTAACAACAACGAAGAGGACATCGAAGACTTCCAGGAGACGTTCCAGCGTTCTCTATAAAATTACACCCCTATTTAATCATTCACATTATTATCTATTTATATTACTGTATCAGCATTCATATCAATAATTGAAATATTACTGTATTATATTATATACTATTATTATTATTATACAACCATTACTACTATAAAATTTATATTTAGCATCTAACATACTATTACAACATAAAACTATAATATTTACTAAATCATTCATATCATCTAAAATTATATCTGCCAGTTTAATTTGTTTTATTTACAGCTGCAGACTAATCAAAAAAAAAACTAACACATAAACAAACAACAATCAATTAATAATTGAAACTTTATTTTTATCTTTCCAGCAAATAGATCGAAGTCTAGAACGAAGTTTCGACCATTTGCTCAAGGAAACTTTCTATGAAATTAACTATTTATTTACAGGTGATCACTCACCAACTTTACAGCTAAAATTTTATTTTTATAATTTTAAAATTTCTTTTCAGGTGACGACTCACCAATCCATCCACACATCCAACTTCCAGGTGACTACTCACCAATCCACTTATCTAATTCCAAATCATTTACCACTATAGGTGACTACTCACCAACACAAATCATACCACTATCAGGTGATTACTCACCAATTCTTTAATTAACAGGTGACTACTCACTAACTTTTCCTCCTATCCTCTCCCCTAGCGGATTAAGCAGCACCGTCAAAACTCCAAGTAAACTCGGCTGATACTCGGAGTATCGATGGAGTTTAAGCAGCGTTGTAGCGACGGAAACGCGGAGTTTCGTGTGCAGTTGCAACACGAAATTTCGATGGAATTTTATCGGAGTTTTTATCGAGTATTACACGTGTTTTAACGGAGTTTTCACGGAGTACTGCTGGTTTTCTCACGGAGTATCTTCGGTGTTTTCGTAGGGTATCTACGGAGTATTGCAGGAGTTCTCACGGAGTATCTACGAAGTATTGCTGATGTTTTTACGGAGTATCCACGGAGTATTGTTGGTATTTTTTTCCAACGAGTAATGAAGAGAATAAAAAGTAATGACGAAATAATTAATGTACATTGTTTTTTAATCATCTCTGAAATTATATTATTAATATTTAATAAAAAAAAATACTGGTCACAATGGGATTCGAACATAGTACTTTGTAACTGGAAGTCCGGCAAGTTACTAACTAATCCAAGTTGAATACGTATAAGTTTAGAGCTTGTTCGTTTTATTTAGATTAAGTTGACATAATCACTGAAAAAATGATTAAGTCCTATCGCAATACTATAAACTAGAAATTTATATTCTACGGCATGTCAAGATAAATTATAAGTATAATGCTTATGCGTGTCAGTATAGCTTTTAAACTTTCTTCTCAACGTTTGATCAATTATTTATTAATATCTATTACATATAACTAAGAATTAAAATAAATTAGTCATTTTTTCAATAAAAACTCTTTGAGAATACTATAGGAAAACTCCGATAGAATACTGGTAATTCTCCGTGTATACTCCGCGAATACTTGAATGAAATTTCATCAGAAATATGTCCCGAAAACACCGACAAAACTCCAATGAAATCCTGCGATAACACCAAAAAAATTCCATGAATACTCCACTAGAACACTGGTGATAGTCCGTGCATACTCCATGAAAACACTGACGATACTCCGCGAATACTCCGTGAAAACTCCATCAATACTTCATGAATTCTCAGTAGATACTCCGTGAGAACACCGACAATATTCCGTGAATAATCCATTAAAACACTTTCAATACTCCGAGAAAAACCCGACAGAACGCCGTCAGAATCTCGTGTCGTAACTGCACACAATACTCCACGTTCCCTCCGCTAAAACACCGCCTAAACTCCATCGGTATCCCGAGAAAACTCTATGACGGAGTATACTCTGCAGAAACTCCGTGTTTCATCCGAGTTTGCACGGGGTCATCAATACCGTTAGGGTCATCAAAATTTTTCATACCACTAACAGGTGACTTCTCACCAAACTTTTCATCTACAGGTGACTACTCACCAACTTTTCTTACTACTATTTCATCAAACTTCTCTTCCTACTATTTCATCAAAGCATCCTTCCTAGGTGATCACTCACCACTAACCTCTATCATCCTATCATCCCTATACCCGGTGACAACTGTTCACCTTATTTCTATATATATATATATATATATATATATATATATATATATATATATATATATATTGAAACACTGAACTTTTTATTTACTTAAAAAATTCAATTAATTAAGTCATCAAGTCCTTGCGGATAGGTAAATGATCACTTACGCTGCGTTTAATTGAGATACGCTGTTCGGGGATGTTCCGCTCCCTGATTTATTAAATGTATTAATCTTTTAATGATTATATTGTTTGGCAAAAGTTCTCACGTGTGCCAGTTATAATTGCTTTATTTACTTACAATGCTCTGCGTCCTTGATTGACCCTTTCGGTTGAATAAAACGATCATAGCAAATGGACAAGTGAATGGCGGTAATTTAGTAATGATGTATAACGATGATAACGATAAATTTAACTTTATTTCACAAAATAACACTTTAAACAAGACTTATAATATCTCGGTAACGCAATTAATGAAATACTTAATAAACTGAATACTTATACTTAAAACTATGATTGATTAAACAGTAACGATAATAAACGTGGTGAATAATCACCTTATATAAAATTAATAATATAGATAGAAGATAATTAGGAATATCAGTTTAGATTATTATTTAGACAATAAACTTTTAGATTATTTAAGGTTCTGGTGAATAATCACCTAATAGTAGTAATAGTAGTATAGTAGTATAGTGGTAAAAATGACTAAGAAATACCTAGCGTGGTGGTTCTCACCGGGGATAGATCGAAGTGTCGATCAATGCTCATGTTCTGAGGTTCGTAGCTGATTTTCCCCTCCTCGTGTCATCCTGTGACGTCACGGGAGCTACCCATTAATTTAGCTAGTGTCGGTAACGGAAATTTCGGGTGGTAGTTCGCCAGGCTGATAAAGTCGGGACATTTTGCAGTGTCTCAATATATACATATATGTATACCTCAGTATAGCGTGGCGACCCGTCGCCACACCGTACACTCTACTACACAGAAAATATATATGTGTATACCTCAGTATAGCGTGGTGACCCGTTGCCACACCGTACACTCTACTACACAGAAAATATATATATGTATACCTTAGTATAGCGTGGCGACCCTTCGCCACGGCAAGTGTCGCCACGCCAACAATTCGGTTTACTAGTGAGCCTATAGATGTTTCACATAAAAAAAACCAGTGCAATCGCAAATTTCATAATTGGCATAGCGGAATAGGACATCATTTTGAGACTTCACATATGAAATGGTACTCAAATTAAAGCTTATTTAAAGAGCTTTCAGATGCAGTTTACAGAGATTCAATGAGTTATCCCATTCAAAAGTTTTTCGAGTAAGAATGTGAAGAAATATAAATTTTCATGATTTTGAAAATTTTTAAATCCTGTCATTTCTAAATTACTTGACCGAAATTTTGACTCGAAAATCAAAGAAAATATGTTTCAAAAATAAAAAGAAATTTATTTCACGTTACTTGTGTTTTGTGTAGAATTCATACAAAATTTAAGTTGGAAAATTCCCTGGCGGATTCGTGGTCACGATAAAATGATCGTGAAACGACGGTAAATGTATCGTGAATTCACAGTGTCGACAAATGATCATCGAATGACCGTCACTTGACTATCGAACGGCCGTCATTTGACAGTGAACGACGAGTATCGTTGTGGAAGTTTTTCACTGTTACTTTATGATTTTTATTCTGTATAGTTATCATACTTCACTCTTCAAAAAACCAAATTTTCACTTGGTTTCGCCGATTTTTTACCTACGTAAAAATCGTAGATCATCAATCGATCGTCTGTCATTTGACAGTTATTCGAAAATATATAAATTATCAAAAAACCGTAACTCGGTGGTAAATGCACAGTGGTTTGTAAGTGAAACGATCGTGAAACGAGCGTATAATGTCGGTAAGTCAGGAATTTTTTGCAAGTCAACGATGAAAAAGTGCTGACTATATTTTATTTTTTTTATTTTATTAAAAATACTCAAAGTGTATAAAAAGATAGGTAAATGAGAAATTTTCAGGAAATACTCGGGATGAAAAATTTGAAAAAAGTATTAAATTGCTGTGATTTTGTCTATTTCAAAGTAAAATCATACATAATTAATCAGACTAAATCCCAGTCCGAGCTATCTAATAATTTTTTCTCACATATTCTATACACTCACATTAAGAAGTTCCTCTCCACAATCCTTTCCTACCAATTATCCTGTTACGTAAATGTTGGAACGCTTCACGTAATAATTATCCGTAACTCCTATTCTTTCCCGCTTCACAGCATTATTTATATTTGTTTATATTGTTATGCAATCAACAGAGATCCATCATTTCAATACTTTTCAGAAGAGTTTATGGCTTACAACAAGGGTTGTATTTTTGTCATAGTCTTAAATGAAACACCATAATACTTTTTGTTTATGATAAATATAATAATTAAATGATCAAGCGAGCCCGCTGAAGGCAGGCAAAGCTCGATCGCAACTATACGTGGCGTCTCGTTCGAAGATGATTAAATAATTGATTACATGTAGTGCTGTTAGTACGTGTCAACTACACAACGTTTAGAGTTTAAATTCAAATGCTTTTTCGCGCGAGTAGCCCTCAGCGCTTGGCGCGCACCCAAGCAGTCTCATATTTTTAGAGTCTCTTTTATTTATTTATTTATTATTATTTTATTTTTTCTTTTTTTTTTTTTTCTTTTTTTTATTGGGCTTAAAATATCTATCGGGAGGGTAATAATCTTCTTCGAACGAGACGCTACGCATAATTGTGATCGAGCTTCGCCTACCTTCGGCGGGCTCACTTGATCGTTTAATTATACTAAGCGTCTCGTTCGAAGATGATTAAATAATTGATTACATGTAGAAGTTCAGAGTCAGTGATAACTTGATTGTCAAAATTACACAATCTTTACTTCTTATCGGCTACTGTAAGCACAAAACTCTCGCTGGAGCTTCGAATCGGTCGATTGTAGAAATTGGCGAAATCCGTGAACTTGGATGACCATCCTGCGGTTCTAATCGTATCCACGTTTACTCCTCTTTTATATGCCTTCGACACGGATGCATGCTTAAGACTGTAGGCGGTGAAAGTCTCTGTATCAACTCCTGCTTTAGTAAGAAGTGCCTTTCCAGTGCCCAATCGTCTGAGCTTCAGCTGGTTTATGCGGTTTTACAGTCCCAATAAACAGTCAATCCGAGTTGGTTCTTAATTCTTTTGTACGCTCTAATCTATACTACTATATAAATCTATTGACTCTGTTTGTACATTCAATTTTTTCATCTAATTCTGTGATAAATAATCGTTTTATGATGCGCGGATTCACATCCGACTTTTTTTTTGTCTGTCTGTCTGTCTGTCTGTCTGTCGGTCTGTCTGTCTGTCTGTATGTCTTCTTATAACTCAAGAACGGCTTGACCAATCTTAATAAAAATTGGTATACAGTCAGAACACGTTATTCTGCGAATGGTAGGACATATATGATGTCGGTCAACCCAGTGGTGGTTATGAAATAGGAGTCCTAATCTATATTATTATGAGATTCCTATTTATATAGTCACTCATCACAATATCTCGGGAACCATCAGACCTAGAAACTTGAAATTTGGTAGGAATATTATTTTTGCCATGTAGAGATCAGCTAAGAACGGTTTTTAAGAAATTCCTCCCCCAAAGGGGTTTGCGGGGGCGTTAACAATGAAAAATTTCCAGTTTTAAAATATAGCTCCTATCGACTCCAAATTTGGTAGGAATTTTCTGTCAGAGATGTAGAAATAGTATATGAATGAATTTTACGATATTTCACCTCACAGAGGATTGCGGGGGTGAGTATTAACAATGAAAAATTTTAAGTTTCAAACTATAGCTCTTACAGACTCCAAATTTGGTAGGAATTTTCAGTAAGTGATGTATAAATCATTTATGAACGAATTTTACGATAGCTCAGCCGACAGGGAATTACGGGGGTGGGTGTTAACAATTAAAATTTTTAATTTCCAAGCTATAGTTCCCATAAACTTCAAATTTGGTAAGAATCTGCTACATCTGAGGTAGAAATGATCTAAGAGCGGAATTAATGGCAACCTAATCTAAATATGAACTGCGGGGGTGGGTATTAAAAAAAAAAAATTAGGATGACGGTTGACCCGAAAGGCCATCCCTGTAACTTCCCGCTCATTTTGTACTTAAGCGCTCAAAACTACACATTACGTTTATGAGCTCTTCGAGCTCAAAAATATTATTTTTGTGTCAATTTGAGCTCTTTGAGCTCAAAACTCTAATAGCAGTTTAATAAAACACAATTTTTTGAATTTTCGAACGGCAATAATTTTCGAATGAATGAACCGATTTTCACGCGGTTGGCGGCAATCGACAACGATATCTCACGAACGCATCAACTGATTCTGACGTTTTTGGTGGCGATCGATGAGGGGTTTCGAGGTTAAGAGCTGATTAGTTTTTGAGACCGATCGGTTCAGCCAATTCGGAGATATTTGAAAAAAATATGTAAAACGATTTTAATATGTAACTTGTAATGTTGTTGAGCTCTTTGAGCTCAAAAATACAATTTTTATGTTATTTTAAGCTCTATAAGTGCGAAGATGAATTTTTTTATGCTTTTAAGCTCTTTGAGCTCAAAAATTGGAAAAACATTTTTTTGAAATTTTTTTTTTTTTTTAATCTTTCGTTTTCGATATCTTACGAATGAATTAACCGATTTTAACCAGTCCAACAGCGATCGACGTATCTTTTCAAGTTTAAGAGCTGATAAGTTTTTGGAAGTGATCGGTGAAGCTATTTAAGAGATTTTTTGAAAAAACATTTTTTTTTAATTTTTCGTTTTCGATATCTCACGAACAAATCAACTGATTTTGACCGATCCACGAGCGATTGACGTGGTTTTTCAAGGATAAGAGCTGATTAGTTTTTGGAAGTGATCGGTGAAGCTATTAAAGAGATTTTTTGAAAAAAGATTTTTTTTAATTTTTCGTTTTCGATATCTCATGAACGAATTAACTGATTTTGACCGATCCATCGGTGATTGACGTGGTTTTTCAATGATAAGAGCTTATTAGTTTTTGGAAGTGATCGGTAAAGCCGTTTGAAAGTTATTCCAAAAAAACGATTTTTCGAAAATTTTGTTTTCGAGTTTTAAAAATCTAGCCAACCGAATCGATTCAAATTTTCACGAAATTTAATGGCTATGATACTCTTTGGATCGCCACCGATTTCGATCCGATCGGCAGAGCCGTTCAAAAGTTATAGGAGGTTTACATACATACACCCACATACACACACACACACACACACACACACACACACACACACACACACACACACGTCGGGCAGAAGAGATACTGCTACCGGGCGCGTCTCCCCGAGCGGATGGGAGAACGCTCGCTGTCCTTGGATGACACTTGGATAATCTCCTAGTTGATGGGGTACAGCGGGTAGGAGTCAAGCAAAATAACCAAACAAAATACGCTCCCATGGACAAAACT